>JNHV02000238.1:0-24432 GCA_001691785.3 Amanita brunnescens Koide BX004
GCGGAAGCAAGACGCGCTGACCGCATCCACGTGACTCTCGCCAAAGATCTGCGTCAAGCGCTCTCGTACCTCACTCGCTTGACTTATCACCCTATTCTATTCGAGCACAAGCTGGTAACACTTGCTGCGCACCGTGCCGTAATGCCATCTCAGTCACGGCGCCCATATCGTCAGGTCCAGACGGTACGATGTACGGTACGATACAGACTGCAGCCATCAGGACCATATAAAGATGGCCGTTACGGCGTTCTGCGCGGTATGTACGACGTATTTTTCAACCGTAGTGGGGGAGTTTCCAGCAGCAATGATGATGGCGGTTGATGCATCTCAGTTTTCGTGAGGTCTTCAGCTCGACGAGTGTGTCCGACTGCCCAATACTACGTCGCCAAGCTGCGAAAGATGCACTGTTCAAGTCCAAAGCAAGTAAGCAGAACAAGGATAAACAAGGGGTTTGTTCTACACTGTATTGAAATACGTTAGTACTACGAGTCTGACTGTTACGAAGAATAAAGCGAAATTGTCGTTTGGAATTCCGGTGCCATTTGCTGTTGAAGACTACTCGCCTCGCCTTGAGATTGGGACTGTTGATAAATAGTGACATTGATCAGCCGCGTAAAGTTCTATATGACAAGGAAAGTTACAAACCGGTAACACTTTTTTCAGGTTTCCCATCAACTCCGTCACGCCAATATCCAAGGTACGAACCTGGTTCCGGATGTACGATATCATATTCGATTTCTTGAAACGATTAACATTATACTTGGCCTGCAAATGCCCCAGCGTTCCGAGGATGGTAGACGTAAAGTCCTTTACTAACTTGAGTACAATTTTCGCGTCAGCAGTATCAATCCGCGAAGCTTTAAGGCCCTGTAATTGAACCAATGAAGGACACAAGGAAGTTTATGAGCGCTCGAATTAGTCGATTAGGTGAAATCATTCACATCTATATCAGTGATGCACTTTTCAAGATCATTCGTGGTGGCAGAAAATGCTGAGGTAAAATCCTCTCCTTGCTAATAAACGGAAGGCAGAGTCGACATGTAATTCACTTCAGTAGCTTGCAGGATACTCACTGATGCTGATTTGTCTTCAAATGAGAATACGCTGAGATGCTGAGACAGGGAAGTAAGATCCCCGGTAACGAGCTGAATGTCAACCTTGAACTGGTTGACATTATCCCGTCGGAGGAGGGGAAGTGTGAAAACGTGGTTAATGAGAGTGGCGATAAAGAAAAAAAGAGCGGTAGAGGTGAATCTAGCCATGATGACCTTCCTGAGGGAAAAAATTAAGTGGCACACCTAGTATTGCTTTATTAATTCGATTTTGTGCTTCAGGGTTATCATAAAACCTTAGGTTCCCAGCCCTGTATTGGTCACCGTTCCGCGGGGCAGTACATATGTTACTCAAGTACTCATGAGCGCGAGCGGCTTGACAAGTAGCTTGGTCTGTACCGTAATCACCTTGATTAGCATTCAACGTTGTAGTTGTGGGGCCGAAGCTTGACAGAGGGCGTGGGACCCCGAATGGCGCCAACTTGTAAGTTCGTTTTCCCTCGGATTCTCGTTCCTTGTGGCCTGCAAAATAACTGTTCCTCCAGTCGATACACACTGCGTAGTTATAAGGTGAATGGACAGTGACACTGGACGTGGACCATGGGCATGTGCCAGTGTCACTTTTATTTCTTACGTTTGTCCCGATCAGTCGCCGATCACTGACAAGACAGATCATAGCGCCCATGACTCAAATTTGACCTCCTTACTTGTCCCGTAACATCACGTTATATCTTTTCAAAAATAATACAACAATACCCATATTTTGTGTACAAGTAGAACAAGAACTGGGGGTTTTATTTTGATGAATATGTCTTGTGAAATGATGCTCCCTTGTTGGCTTGGAGTTTCCGCCACGCCCTGAAACTGGGGCTGTAATGATATCAATCGTCAATCAACGCGCCGAACTTGTACCACAGCTAAAGAGAACACAAACTGGAAACGCTTTAGCCAGCTTCCCCAGCAATCTCGCCATGTCACTCTGCGAATATTTGAGCTCCAAAACAACAGGAATCATATTCAATTTCTCGAACGTAGGCTTCTTAAGCTGTACAGTGCTCAACATTCCCGTAATGATAGATTTAAATGCCTGTATTGTTTTTGGTACGGTAGCCGTTACTGCTCTCAATGTGTTGAATTTTCTGTTATTTAGAAAAGCCGATCAGTGCTTTCACGTCAGTCCTCTGATTGAAACCATTTACGTTGATACCGTCTATGCATCGTTGGAGATCACTCATAGTATGAGTGAGCTCAGAAGGTAGATTCTGATAATAGACATCGAACAGCGAGCTTTGTTTCATGTCAAAGGTTGCAAATTACTGACCGATGCAAATGGTTGAGGGTTGAGATATAAAGTTATCTCTCTGGACAAGCCACTCACATCCCCAGAGAGAAGCTCCAGAATCTGCTCAAGCTGATTGACGTCCTAATGGAGGACGGGATGTATAAAAACGTAACCAAGGAGGATGAAATGAAAAGGAAGTAGAAGCAACTTTGGCCATGGAATGATCTTCCCGGGAGCAAAGACCCGTGACGGTAGGAACCTATCTAATTTGCTTTATACTTCATCACGAACGATGAAGCAGGTGCCCGCACGACCATAGTTGTCGCAAATGTGTTTAAYCAGGTAGATTGTCATTGAGTTGTCAATCCTGTGCTTCATCCGGTGACCGGGGACCCATATAACTTCTCTATTGTATTAGAACAAATTAGAACAACTTGTTACGTCCGAAAAGCCACATACGTAACAAATTTGAATGATATGCACAGCAATCAGGACGGCCTAAGTACATATCATTCCTGTTTGAACACGATCAATGCTCGAGAATCCTTGAACTGATGTTTGCACTGCTTACTAGGCAGCTTATGAATTGGCTCAGGGCGAATTAGTACCCATTGTTTGTAGGTGGGTCTGTCCGCGAAAAGTCCCAAGGCAGTTTCCTGAATAGTGTTTCATCCAGTTCATGCCATTCCTAATTTGGAAGGTATGAAACTGGTGACATTCGTCCTTCACGCCCAAAAAGACCGGATGCAACGCTGACCAGAGATGACTCCGGCTCTGGGTTCGCCATTGTTCTTCGTTAGACCCGCTAGCGATTAATGTCCACTCTAGCCAATTCTGGTCTTCGCAAAAAGAGAAGAAGCGTGTCGATATGCCGTTGGAATCGCGGCTGGGTGCGTAGCATCAGCATTCACTACATCCCCAATGCGGCGAATGGGTGCTCGCTTTCGTCCAGTCACCACAGTCCCTGAAGTGGCACAATCATAGATAGTGCCCAAAAGTCAATTTCGCTTCATGCCTCATATTATCCAATGCAAGTAAAAATTAAATAAATAGTTCGTATTGTACACCATGAACTAGTATTATTTTGATGAATATAGCAAAATTGTCTTGTAGAATTCCGCCCCCATATTGGCTTGGATACTACTGGCGTCGCCTTGATATTGGGCCTAGCAATATCAAGCACCGACCAGCACTATCAATTGGGATGGAATCTATACGAGGAGAGTCACATACCGGTAACGCTTTAACCAGCTTCCACATCAAATTTGCCATGTTACTCTGCAAGGCTTTTAATTGTTCCAATATAATGGTAATCGTGCCCAGCCTCTCAAAGAAGAACTTTTTCCCTTGTAACTTGTCCAATGTTCCCGTAAATTTTGGTTCAAAGTCCTGTATTATTTTGAGTACCATAGCCGCATCAGTACTATTGATACTTTGAATTTCCTGTCATTCAACAGAGGAATGACAGATAAATCAGTGCTCCAAGCCAGTCTTTACCGGCTGAAGTGATTCACCTCGAGATCATTGATGCACTGTTGGAGATCAGCGTTGGTAAGCTGAAACTGGGAGGGTAGACTCTCGTGCTGCTAGAATTTACGGCAGCATCAGCTTTGATTCATTTCAGCGAACACAAATTACTCACTGGTGCGAGGTCATTAGAGGATAAGGTTACTGCGTTGTATAGGGTACTGGCATCTCCAGAGACGATCTCCAAATGCTGCTCCAGCTGACTGATATTCCGTTGGAGGAAAGGAAGTGTGAAAACACACCTAGCGAGGGAAGCGAGTAGGAAAAAGAGAGTGAGCTTGGCCATGAGAGGACCTTGCGGGGGGTAAACTAGACACACCTACTACTCTTCACAGGCATTGATTCAGCTTTATAGTTAGAATGTCATGAACAAGGTTGTCAATCCTGTGCTTCGCCATCATGTCATCGTCCAATAAGCATCAAATATCGCTCTATTAGGACGACTTGTTGCGTACGAAAAGCCAGCCAGCCCATATCTGAATGGCATGCATAACAATCAATCAGAAGGGCAGATATGTAACACTCACTGCACGCCTCGATCATTACGTTTGCCAGGTACAGCAGGGTACAGCCTCAACGCGACAGTGGCCCAACCGACTCGGAGGTGAGTCCCGATTGACGTCCGCTTATGAACCGCTGGCCCGCCGTATCAAGTGGGCTTTGCACTCCTGAGTGTTACCTTAAATTTGGTACATTGGGTACAAATTCGGGGACCGACGTACCGTATGTCTTCCAAATTTAATGTTGATCCTATTAGTAGGTACCCGAGTGAGCACAGCACGGTGGTATTTATAGTATTAGTAACTAGTAACTAGTAACGACCTACATCAGCCTGCATCTTCAACCAAGTCTTCGTCGATCTGATTAGCGATATGAGATCTTCCTCCCACTCACACCCACTGGCTGGTCCAGGCTTGAAGAAGCTTGGAGACGAGAGCAATCTCGGCCAATCGTCACAACATGGGTGTCATGGCATCATATATAACTCAGGTGAGCCGCGCAGATTGTTATCATCGCGCGGACTAGGCCATCAAGTTTACATATATTATGAGGTGCACGGACCTCCTGCCAAGGGAAGAGTCGAGTGTTCACGACTATACGAAGCAACTTCGACCCCTTCGGTCACTGAATCGTGTCTTCCGCCATGTTTAAGCTCGTTTTGGCAATCTTGGCAGCATGGTTGATTAGCATTTCTTTCCGAAAATGGGTGTCAGTTCGAACTACGCTGAGAGACCTTGGGCGAGTCGTACCGTCAATTATCAATGTGACCATTGTATGCTGACTCAAGCCGTGCCTACTCAGCGACGTTCCGGGAAAGGCTATCATGTGGCTACATCCATTCTATATGTTTGCGGTCCTTTTGGCGCCTTGGTTCCCTAGACCAGGAAGTATGGGGTCTTATTCTGAAAAGTTTTCACGTGCGTTTGCTGCTTGTTGGATTTCAAATAACGCCATTACACAAATTTAGAGTTTAAAAAGTATGGTAGCACCTGCTTATCATCCGTGCATTTCTGGACAGCTGTTCCGATTTATTTCGTTTCTGATGCCGATGCGTTCCGGTTCATCAACAATGAGCGCCAGGTGTTTGATAAAGACATTCAGCCTGTGAGTATTGATTCTAGTTGTGTTACGGGTTGATGATGGTGAGTTTGAGAAGTATAAGACGCTCGATGTCTACGGCGAGAATATTTTATCCACGACGTATGGCCAATGGAAGAAGCATAGAGCTGCCGCCAAGAATGCGTTCAATGAGGTGCGACCAAATAACTATTCTTCCCTGGTTATTGTATTGACATTCTTCTCAGGCCAACAATGCTTATGTATGGTCCGAAACGTGCCGAATTATGAACCAATGGTTATCCACATTTGAATCCAAGTCGGAACAGCCTGTAGAGTGTCTTGGCTTATTCAAACGGGCATGTTTTTCTCTGCTATGTGAGTTTGGAGAATAGCTCACGATGAGAATAAAGATCGCATTTCTCGTCATTGCTTCGGCTGGCTTTGGGGCAAAAATCGATTACAGTGACTCTCATGATTCGAAAGATACATCCGTTGCAGAGATGGAAATAACATCCAACTTGTCGAAAGAAATGTACTCGTTCGGAGGTTCTCTTATGATTAGTTCGGATAGGTTCTTTGTTCGCGCGGCTACACCCAATTTCATATACCCCATTGCCAAGTACATCCGCATCCCATTCATTTCCCATGTGTTGGAGGAGACTGCGATGGGCTACAGTTCGCTCAAGTCACATATGGAGAACATCATATCTCAAGCTCGGGATGCATGGTTCACTGAAAACGCCAAGGAAACTCGAACAGACGCACCTAAGCATAAAGACGTGGGTGCGGCTCTGCTCAAGACTCTCGTGCAATCTAATATGAATGAAGAATCCGGAGGCAACCGGTTGACAGACGATGAGATGATATCTGATGTATTTGTAAGTATTCATCAAACGGAATGCCATGCGTCGAGCTGATCGAAGATAGGTATTCCTACTCGCGGCCCATGGTAAGATTTGTGAATGCATAACAAAGGGTGATGGTGATAACATTATTATAGAAACTACCGCGCACACACTTTGTTATACACTTTGCTTGCTCGCTCTGCATCCTGAAGTACAAGACAAGGCATACGCAGAAGTTTGTCAGTTGTGGCCTGAGACACCCCCTTCGCTCGACGTTCCACCGGCATGTATTTTGTTTAGTAGGCAGCAATGTTGCTAATAAAAAGTCTAGGTGCAAAAAGATTGCATGGCTCGTCTTGTGGGTTTAAGCATATTCTTACCTTCGGCACCAATTGACTGACTTGATTTACGCAGGAATACGTCATTGCGGTGTTTCATGAGACACTGAGGTTATTCGCACCGGTGCCTCGGCTTGGGAAAATTGTCTTCTCAGATACAGTCATCAGAACTCGTCGGTTCACGACTAATGCTGATGGCACATTGGATAGAGTTGAAGTGATGAATACCCCTATCAAGGCAGGGAGCGCAGTCGTACTAGAAATTTATGGATTACATTATAATCGTGAGTAATGATGGATCACGGGATGAACCTAACATTAATGGCACTGAAGCGATCCACTGGGGCGAAGACGCTGACAAGTTCAGGCCAGAGCGGTTCATTGACACGGAGACTTACAAGTGGCCCCGAGATGCATGCACGTTTAACGAATTTTTTCTCCAATGGCTAACCCTAACGCACTGATAGTTTCCGGATTCTCTCAGGGTGCGCGGAGCTGCATAGGTCAGCGTTTCGCGTTAACGGAAGCGACTTGCATCCTTGCCAATTTAATCCGTCGATATGAGATCTTGCTTCCGGCTCACCTAGAGTCGAAGTCGAGAGCGGAGCAAGAGGAGGAATTGCTAGCGTGGGTACTGAACGTGTCAATTGCCCCGAAGAATGCGCGGGTACGACTAAGAAAGAGAACTACTTAATGTGACATGTACTCACGATCATGAAATCTTGTAAGATAGATATATGTCACTTGTACTGCATCTGACAAGGTTTCTATCGTACAGCAGTATAGTCCCAAAGAGGGTCCTTCACCACAAGTCATTTTTTAGAACACTTCTCCGATTACTTCTCAATGGTTATTAATAGCTGATTTGAGCTTTTCGTCAATGGGCATGATTCGTAGTGGTATCCCGTGTCAATTCCAGACGTATCATGAATGTATAAGGGTTGTTAGATCTCGCCGAGGGACTATTGTTTTTGTGTCGCCCACACAGCCGATCTCGTAGTAACGGAATTGACACTTGGCATGTGGTCACAAGCAACATTTGGGTGAACTGATGTTCTGATTGTACATACAAATGGCCATGTGCATTCACATAGCCTGCGGAGATCAGGGTTTTATAAGGCTATTTTACCAACTCCGATATGACATGCTGCACTTTGCTCCCAGAACGAGACTACCACTCATGTCCCCCCTGCTGAAGGCCGTTCCTGCATTCCTGGCGGTGTGGTTTCTTATCACTGTCCCGCGCAAGCTGGTGTCGGTTCGAAATGCGATGAGGGACCTTGGGTGAGCCTTACTGCCGATAAAGTTATATGAAGGGCTCACTCAATTGGGACTGGTCAATTTCAACGAACCTCAGTGACGTCCCTGGAAAGGCTATCATCTGGCTTCATCCGTTCGGCACGGCTGCGCTCCTGGCAGCACCTTGGTTCCCCAGGCCAGGCACCGTAGGGTACTATTCTGGCAGGTTCTCGCGTACGTTAACTGCTGCTCGTCAGCATCCGGCTGGCTGGCTATGCCTTGTAAATATACCAGAGTGTGCTGATGCCGGCTTTCGCAGTGTTCAAGAAGTATGGAAGCACCTGTCTATCGTCAGTGCTTTTCTGGTCATCTACTCCTGTCTATTTCGTAGCCGACGCTGATGCATTCCGGTCTCTCAACAATGAGCGAAGGTTGTTCGAGAAGGTGATCGATGCGGTACGTAATATCCATTTTGTTGTGCCCACGTTTGATGTCCTTGATCGAACGACAAAGTATGAGCCACTCAATGTTTATGGCAAAAATATTGTATCGACTACGGGAAGCGAGTGGAAAAAGCATAGAGCGGTGGCCAAGAATGCATTCAACGAAGTGCGGTCACTTAATCGATCACTCTGGCTTCGTCGTTCTTATTAACTCTCTAGGCCAATAATGCCTACGTATGGTCGGAAACATGTAGAATTGTGAATCAGTGGTTCTCCACTTTCCGATCCAAGTCGGAGGCACCTGTCGAGTGCCTGAGAGTATTCAAGCAGGCATGTTTTCCTCCATTACCTGCACCGGGAGTAGTTAACAATAGCAAAGATTGCGTTTCTCGTTATCGCTTCCGCTGGTTTTGGCGCAAAGATGGATTACAACGACACCCTCAACTTAAACGACACTCCTGTCATCGACAACGAATTTACCACACCTGGCTCGACAAAACCAATATACGTTTTTGGCAGCTCTCTTACGACGGCTTCGCATAGATTCCATGTTCGCGCGGTCACTCCTTCCTTCATTTATCCCATCGCGAAGTATATACGCATCCCATTCATCTCCACTGTGTTGGAAGAAACTACGATAAGCTTTGAGTCGCTCAAGTTGCACATGGAAGATATCATATCTCATTCACGGGATGCATTATTCAGGGATCACGCCAAGAATCTGACGGATGCATCCAAGAATAACGACGTGGGCTCGGCTCTGCTAACGACTCTCGTACAGTCCAATATGAACGAGGAATCCAGGAGCAATTTGCTAACAGATGACGAGATTATATCTGATACATTTGTAAGTCATGGCTTATGTGATTCCTTCCTTCGAATTTATCCACAGATAGGTATTCTTGCTTGCAGGTCATGGTAAGATGACTTGTCAATGTAAGAGAATACGTGGGGTAATCATACTTTTGAAGAAACTACAGCCAACACACTCAGTTTCGCGCTTTGCTTGCTTGCCCTGTATCCTGAGGTACAGGCCAATGCATATGCGGAGGTATGCTGCTTGTGGCCCGAGGCGCCTCCTTCGCTCGATGTTCCTCCTGTACGTGTCTTGTTCACTAGGTGGTACCATTCCTGATGAATGAATTTAGGTATATAAAGACTGCATGCCACGCCTTGTAGGTTTCAGCTTCATATTCTCATCTTGGGTTGCGGGCAGTTTACACCTTTTACGCAGGAATACGTTACTGCGGCGTTTCACGAGACACTACGGTTGTTCTCGTCGGTGCCCCGGCTTGCGAAAGTTGTCCTTTCGGATACCGTCATCAAGACTCGTCGGTTCACAATGAAGGCAGACGGTACTTTGGATAAGGTGGAAGTAGTGAATACCCCTATAAAGGCTGGAAGCGCGGTCATACTGGATATCCATGGACTGCATCACAACCGTGCGTAATGATGGATTATCGGACAAGCTTAACCTGATTGCCGCTTTAGCAATTCACTGGGGAGAAGATGTTGACAAGTTTATGCCGGAGCGCTTCATTGACACTGAGACGTACAAGTGGCCTCGGGACGCATGTACGTCCATCTTCTTTTTTTAATGTCCTAAGCCAACGCCCTCGCAGTTGCTGGGTTCTCTCAAGGGCAGCGGAGCTGCATTGGCCAGCGTTTCGCTGTAACGGAAGCGGCTTGCGTTCTCGCGAACTTAATCCGCCGATATGAGATATTACTCCCGACTTACTTGGAGTCGAAACCAAGAGTTGAGCAGGAGAAGGAATTGCTAGAGTGGACGCCAAGTGTGACGATCCTTCCAACGAATACACGGGTGCGACTCAGAAAGAGGATATTTAAAGCAGACTGATTCATGACGATTGTGACGATACTTACTGACCATGTAATGACTTTGGGACACATTTGGTAACATAGGACGCTCTGCTGATCTATCTGTGTACTAGTGCAAGCATTCGCACGATTGTAGCCAATCTTTAGTGTATTGTCAGTTACTGTTGCCCGCGTTGACGTTGGCCTACACTCCCATCTAACATCCCTTGTATGTGAGCCGCACGGAGTAGGCTCTTTGCCATTCAAGTTCGCACACGCACAAAGTAAAAACTCAAGTCGCGCCCGGACCGCTTTCGATCGATCATGTTGCTCCCTTGGAATGCCTTTCCTTCCGATTGGTGGCATCAGCCTATCTTCCCTTAACACTTAGGCAGCTCAATGCTTGAAGTCTGCGGAAGCTATGGCTACGAGAACGTGTGTGGTCGATTCAACAACAGCAAAAATAGATTCCTGCCCTTGGACGGTCATCCTGAACCACCGCACCATGCCTTCTACGAAATTTGGGAAGCTTGCGTAAGGTGCCGAGATGCCCGTTATTGGGCTCGGCTGGGTGAGCTCATCCCATGTCGAATTTATTACATTGCTTATCCGTTTGAAATGAATAATTCCCAAATCCGTGACTGCCTCTTAGGTTCAGAGTAAGTATGTCATCTTGCTTGAGCTTGTTGAGATACTGACGGCGGGCAACCTTCAACTCATCGAATTCTTGAACAAAGAGGTGGAAAAGTTGAATGCCATTGAAAAGGTGTATACACCTTTCCGTGTTTGTACGCCGGGATTGTAGGTTTCCCTGATTGCGAGTAGAAGGCGCAAGGACTGCTGGGCACCGGAATATGTAAGATTCATGTCGACCGTATGCATATAGTCTGGGTACAAGACGCCGTCTTTGTCATCCAATTACATGTGCCTATCTGAGTCGACATAAGTCATATAGCGGTATAGAAATCAATGTGCGATATCCAGGGAATACTTTGGAAATAAGGCCAATGTGAGGCAAGGTGTGGGTGGGAAGGAATAGGAAGAGTAGAGGGCGAATAAGAGCGGCGGGACCCGCAACCGCTAGTTGGTGGTGGACACTGAGACGGGTTGAGACTACGACAGAGCAAGGGGAAATTGCATTTGACAGGGGGAGCTTGAGCTCTCGAGAGGCGGTTGCCACGGGTGTATGAAGCCAAACTGGGTGTAGGATGCTGTCCTCGTCATCCATCTACTTGTGCATATTCGAAATCACACCAATGGGTCGGGACGTAATAAAGGTATCGAACCTGGCGCATGACATGTTGGGAACAGTACAGAGATCTTGATGATTGGTGGAACGAGGACTATAGGTAGTATTAGATGATTTCGAATTCGAAGTCATCCGCGGAACCTTCAGGTTCGATGATTGATGATCTGTCGACGTAGGCCCTGGGGAGCGTGCCTCTTGCAACAAGAAGCAGAGAGTTACCGAATGAGATGATCCGGTCGTAGAATGATGACGCGTAAACAATATTGCCCATCCGGTATGGGATACCACCCATGAAATATTCTAGCTCTTTAGCGCATAATTGGACTTGAGGCGGGCGGAATTCGACACCGTGGCCAAGAAGCTTTTCTGTTTCTTGGAAGATGCAGTCGATCGATTCTTGAACTCGCCTATCCTCAACGAGCACATATCTCTCCTCAGAATCAAAGATGAGGTCTGAAATAATGTTGAACGTCCCCTCGTAGTATCTGCCGTAGGAAATACCTTTCCGTGCAGATTCTAATAATCCTAAGTTTACCTGCAAAGGATAAGGTCCTATTAAAGAACAGGTAAATCTTGAGATTGGTTGTGACAAAAAGAGCTACCTTTTCTTCGAATGCCTTCGAAAGAATGCAAGTCGTAATCACTGGGACACAAAACTTTGTCGTAGAGGGACTCCATGCCATGGCTGTGAGACATCGCCCAGTCATCTTTGAGACAAGAAARGCGCTCTGTGTGCCTCTCTAACCAAAGCTTCGACGCCAACGCGCAGGATTCTGAATCGTCCAAGTTGTATTCCTTCCCAACAACCTGGAATACCGCAATAAGTTCGCCCTGCAATCCCCAGAGTTCAGAATCGAGAAGTTTCAATGCGCCAGCTAATTTCAAATCGAGAATGGCATGATAGATGCTAAGTACGAGGTTTGGATTTTTCTCGACCGCTGACTGCGAATCGACCTCAACGAGAGTTTGGGAAAGAAGTGCGCCTTCTTCTGCATCACTGAGGTCTAAGAGATCGAACTCAGACCAGTCGTTGAAAACTAATAACTTCCACGACATGCTACGGTGGATTTTGCTGAACGGAAACCAGCAGAGCTTGATAGAGAGTGTTGGACGGGCCGACAAAGTGGACAGGAAGCGAAAAGTACAACTACGTAGTGACGAGAATGATCGGAGGTGGTCTGCAAACACCACAGGAGATAAACGATGGACTGTAGGTTCGAATATACAAAATGAGAATGGATGATGCCAAAAAGAAGAAAATTAACGCACAGAAGGCCAAAGCGGGAGTAAATGATTGGATGAAGAGAACCAGGTTGCGGAGGGTGAAGAGCCTGTACCTTGGCCATCGATCATGATAGAATTTAAAGCAAAAATATTTGAACGAGAAGCGATCGTCGAGTTTCGGGAGCCAGCGCAAATATGCACATATACAAAACGCCAGCAACCCAAGGGACAACAACCGAAAGGAGTGCAAGAACGCTGCTGATTCAAAAGGGGGACAACGGCTACTGGAAGGCGGACGGTCAGAAAAAAGGAGGAGATTTTGAGGAGCTAATCATACGAGTATAGTATAACCGCAGAAAGGCAGCCAAACGCCTATAATGTAAATGATTGATTCAGAGAAGCGTAAAACAACAGCCACTTACCAGTGTTTGGTAACAAAACACATGTTCTGTCCTCTGTGCATATGGACTCTCATACGCATTGTGCTGGCGTGCGTCATCGAAGGTGTGGGATTCTCTGAACGTAGAAACCCCGCCGCGTGCGGCATCACGGATAAAGACACAGAGGGCCATAGTATCTGCGGGCAAAAACGAGGGAGAGCGAAGGACTTAAAGCTCCTTTATACCGTTGAGTTCCGAGCTGGAAAACATATTTTACAGAGTGCCTGAGTAACAGCTCTGTTCATACAGCATCGAACGTGGGATGTCTACATCCTGGCTTTAACAGCACTTTTGAATGTCCGGAATTTGCCATGGGGGTTGACACATGATCATCAAAGTTTAATACACAGCTTCATTTTATTTTACAGCTTAGAGCTGAAGTGTGTTATATACTTCAGGGAGAACCGCTGTGAATCCGATCAGAAAGATGAAGAAACTCGTCGACTCACTGGGAAATAAGCATTTAAGATCATCCTACACAACTGTCAGCTGTGGACGTGTCCATGTGAGCGCTTGCATCAAAGTCGGTAGCGTGATCTACTTTATTCAATATCAATGCCAGCATCATAGGCAATGAGGTATGGCAAAGTCACATAAACAATATGAAAATATTATTACTGTATAACGTCAGAGTATAATAACATTCACAGCTCATGCTTATACACACTTTCAACTTTGTTCCTGCCACCTCTCGTAGGAATCGGTGCGAAGACTATGTAAATACTTCTCCTCGACTGTTTTGCATAGATCGTCTAGATTGTCAAGGGCCGTGACAAGGGCATCCAATGACGACAGTCGGTCTTACGAAAGATAAGAGAATATGTATATTGGACTAAGACAAATCCTCACCGTACATCTGTATTCGTACATTGATCACATTTTCAGAAGGATGAGGATTGCTTGAATGTGTAAGCGACGACTGCGACGGGGCTAACTAAAATGGCCTAACCTGTATCCGCAAAACTCCACCATAGGGCTACCTTGGAGTTAATCACATTCGAGCACAAGGTACGACAGCACAAACTTTTTCATCAACATCCACCGAAGCGGATTTCCAATGGTGTGCGATTCGTCGTGAATTTGGTATGTGGCGGCTGAAAGGTCGGGTTCATAGCCTTTCAGCTAATGATTGATGCATGTTTTATGAGTCCTCAGATGTTAGTTCATAAGAAATAAAGTTGTGGCTCTCTGCATACCAACTTTACTTTTGGCGGTAACGAATCAGTCATCGACCAAAAAATTCACGTTGAACCAGTGAGTGTTGATTACCTTGTTTTCTCGCCTCCCTTAATTCGTGGGAACGTCGCCTATCTCCTGACCTATCTTATCTCCGAAAAAGGTTTCGGGCTCCGCACATTTGGTAAAGAGGCTTTRCTAGAAGATCGATGGTAGCGCAGGACGAACATCGTGTTGGAATTTGAATTTCAAAATTTCAACGTTTCAACGTTCATAGCACGTCTTTTTCCTTTCTATTTTTCAAGCTTGCACTCATTCTTCAATAACATATCATGGCTGAAATCTCTCAATAGTCAGATGTAATCTCTATCTTGCCAACATGATAGCGCTACATAAGGATGGAAAAAGCGATAATGGTCCCGCTGGTGGGGAGCGATGTCAATGATTGAATGAGATAGGGTTTGTGCTTGTGACTGGTAATCGGTGAATGCATAAGCGCTCCATGGTTCTTCCTTATCTCTTATACCAATTGTTGTTTTGTTCCTTGGCGACGGTCCTCGAATCTCTTCTTCAGCTCTGCGTACCACTTTTGGTTCCTTCATCTAATGTCTGTGACTCTGTAATCTGTAATCTTCAAAGTTGAGTAATTCCGCATCATGTTTCTTCACTAGCACGTCCTCTCTGAAATGCAGTCAAATGTTGTCTCTACCTGGCGATCGTGATAACACCACGTATAGATTGAAGAGTGATAGTGTTCCTTTCGGGGGCTAGCCGATATCTACGATTGTGTGCCCACTGCAATATGGTTTGACCTTGCAACCGATAATTGGTGAACCCCGGGCCGTACGCCGGTATTGGGTCCGTTGATAAATAACGAGGGACGTCCAGGAACGGTGAAACGGTCATCGGTTCGATAGGGATAACCTGATCTTGTAATCCGGGCGAGTGAGGGGTCTTCATTTGATCCAAGCGCACAGGGATGTATTTGGGAAGAAACTGAAGTCTATGGACATTTTCATCCGATGGGATTGTTTCTCTAGAATCGAGAACGATATCGACGATCATTCCGCGTGCTCGTTTCATCGTCGTTTCAATTTCTTCAGGAAGAGTCTTCCTGCTTTTGGATGGCCTGGATCCTGTTCTGTAGCCGTGTTCCTATGGAGCAAGGTTTCTCTCTCCCTACATGATCTCAAGCCTGATAAACGATCAATTTATATGAGTGTCGTCGTGCATCACGTCAAAAAGACACAAATTTATTGGTCTGACTACGGGAGACTACGATCAATTTTTGTTTAGCGTACTGTGATACATGACAATACTACCAAAAAATTCGCGACATGCAAAGAAAACATTTAATGGCATGTACAATATTACAAATATTGACAGAGAAGTTGTAACGACAGGATATTGCTATCCTGTAGTACTAAAACGAGAATAATGTGTCGACCTGACGTATTTTTCGCCGCGTGCTAGACGCCAACCGACTGTTGTTCCACGGACGGACGCGCATCGTCGTGCGCTCGACGGAGCGCAAATAGTGCATATAATGACTGTTACGCCGCGTTCGAAATGTCCTTTGCGTCCAGGGCCAAGTGCTCTACCAACGTGGGCGATCTTGATGGCACCAAAATACTTTGCGATGAATCACTGCGTGTTGGATCTAGCATTTGCCTGGCCATGTCGTACACATCGTGCGCTCTGTCAATAAATTGGGCCGAAATTTTGGGCAGCGGCGTCCTAATATCGTCCGCAGCGCGTATAAATTCCTGTAGTTCACCATACGCTCGACTGTCGTATTTGCAGGTTTTGATTTTGAAGTATTGTTCGCCCTCATCAAGAATATCACTTATCGCTCGTTGAACAGGACCATCTTCAATAATCATGTTCTGCTTGCCGAGCACGAGAAGGCGAATCATATTGAAAGTCCCTTCAAGGTATGTCCCACTCCTGAGGCCATTTCGCGCCAAGATCAACAGTTGGCGTACCGAGTTTATAGGATGATAATCTATCATGCGAATGTCAGAAAGGGATGTTAAAGATGAGAAAAAAGGCAAAGTACCGCTTGAGAGACCTTCTTCCAGGTTTGATTCCGAAAGTTGAGCAACGGCTAATTGAAAATGACCAATACCATCAACGTGCTTCTGTAACCAGAGCGTCGACGCCATAGCACGAGAATCGTATTTGTCCATCTGTGGTCGAGTCGCAACAGCATGGAATATTTTAGCGAGGCCACGCAGCGCTATCTCGAATCCATACTCCAAGTGTTCGAAGACGCCCGGAGATTTTAAGTCGCAGATGCAGTAGTAAATCGAGGCCACAAGGTTTGAATTTTTTTCAATCGTTGGATTCGAGTCGACCCAGACGAGAGCATCGGCCAGAAATATGTCTATGGCCTCGGAATTGTGGAAGAAGTTGGAGCAATCTTGCTCGAGCCAATCTCTGGAAGTCAGCGCTTGCGGCGCTAACTCCTCAAGAGGCATACGTTTGAGTGGTGGATGATTGAGTTCCGGATACGATGTTGGGTTCCGACTGAGGGATCCATGGGACGCGCGAAAAATGAGCGAATGACCTAATTTGAACAAAAGCCAGGAAAACGGAGAATTAAAGGGGGAAAAACTGGAGATGAAATGTTGTGCGAAGAGAGACCAAAAAAAAGGGTGTAATCCCATAAAAAGAAAGATAAACAGAAGGACGCTCGAGGCACCGACGATAACGTACAGATGGGGATGGTTCAGAGACTTCAAGAGTAAAATCAGTCCGGAGAACCAAAGTAGGGCAGCAAGAGGTATCAATAGATGGACTACGTCGCAAATATCAAAAATTTTGCATCTACGCATGGCGTTGTATTGCATCTGGCGGAAAGCCAACAAGTGTTTGACGTCGAATTGTGGGCGTTCTAAGAACCGTTGAAGATATCGCTGGCATACGCAGCACAGCAAGAACGTAGAAACCGACAAAAGTAGGGACAGGAGCCACAGCGTATTGATAGTTACTGCCGTAGAGAATGGGAGGAATGGGGGAGTAGAGCGCGGGCACAATGCCGTGGCGATGAAGCTGCTATAGCCGAAGATCCAATTATACGAGTCGAAAATGATAGCTGRAAGGCAGCTAGAAATGAGGAAAGCCTGTTAATCTGTGAACTCCAAGATATGAGAGACATCAAACAAGGGAAACCRACAATTTGGTAGAGGCGATCCAAGGCCTCCTTTCTTTGCTCGCACGCTGCTTTATCGGCCTTATCAACGAATTCGAACACGTGATTCCAGTGATCTGATTCGTGCGGTCGCGCAAGCAAGACYTTGGGGTCAACGTCCTCGAACCTGCGTTTCCGCGTAGTTTCAAGACATTGAGGCGAGTATCCATGACCTTCAATAGATGGCATAAGTCAAACAATAGCAACAGAGAAATACAGAGAGTGTGATAAAAGAATGTGTGCTCAGGATCTAAGTCTTAAATGTTCTTTCGCGCCAAGTCGATGTCGATGATGCTGTGAAGCCTCGAGGCATCGTTGTCCATTGCATGACAAGGTTCCGGAAGCAGTAACAGCTGTTGATAGGAGCACTTGAGACGCGCGCCAGAATTGCGCCAAATTCCCGACACAGCTTCAGACAGGAAGGGATGACGCTCAAAAAAATTGTCTGATATGCAAGTACTGCTGCTGTATCTGCTTGTGGTTTCATGACGGAGTTATGCAACTGCATAAGTTTCCTTTTACGAAAGCCTACACAGTTCTACACATGCTATTGCATRATCCGTGTGATTGGAAATCAGAAGAAGTGTCAACTTACGAAGTTGGCGCAGGCTCTTGAAAGTTGATGCGATTCGCAAGTCAACAGCACTTTGTCACACAGGATCAAGGTCACGATGGCACTAACGCCGGCTTACGTAAGGATGTGAGCCATCTGTCGTATTTCCAAGTTCATATTATGGAGTGCGTAAAACAATTACTCGGTTGTTATCCGCCACGCGACGAATACATCGTCTCATGGCACACATGCCCTGATCCCACCCTAATCTTCCAGGAAGAAATAATTTCCAGCCGCTAAAACAGTCGTCAACGCCTCGTTTTCCCAACGTATTGGACCGTCTCACCTTTCTGCTCTCTATCCTTTACACTGTGAAGTTTGTTTACTCGAGGACGGAAGTTTGTGGGATCACGACGGAACGTGATTTCCAGCGACGCCAGGAACTGATTCATACCAGACAAAAGATTTTGAGGACTGCACAAGCAAAGGACAAGTTGAGACTGCCAGACGCGAAGTTTTGGCGTGACTTACGGAGTGGCAGTCGCTGCGATGGCGGGTTGGCCTTCGAACACGATAACGCGGTCAGCGAGGTACGTGGCCATGATGAAGTCGTGCTCAATTATGAAAGCTGTCTTTTTAGCGTGCAATACGAACCTACGGCATCATTAGTAATGACCGGAAAATCAAGAACTGATGCATACCGTTTGATGACTTTGCTCGCAATGATACGTTGCTCAGAGTCCAAGAAACTTGTGACGTGTCAACCAGATTTTTTATCCCTGAACTGTCATCGATTCTCACCTGCTAGGTTCGTCAATCAGATATACGGACACGTTGGGCTTGCCCAATGCCAGGACGATGGCGACGCGCTGCAGTTCTCCTCCTGATAGAGTTTGGACCTCCTGATCTATGATGGGATCCAAATTCATCGGTTTCAGTACATCTGTTTGGAACTGGGGGTGTAAGAAAGCTTGTTTGATCCTTTTTAAAAGTAGCATCCGGACGGTGCCGGGGAACTTTGGAGAAATCGCCTGTGGCTTAAGTGACACAGAGAGTGTTTGCTTGTCCACTTCATCGTCGGGTGATTCACCGGCCAGCAATCTGACGAATGTCGTCTTGCCCGTACCATTTTCTCCCAGCATGACAATGATCTCCGAATCCGTGAAGCTGCCGGACTCCACGGTCAGTTTGAAGGAGCCAAGTGTTTTGGTCATGTGTGGGTAAGAATAGTGTCGTGTTTTATCCACGATAAGTTCTTCCGCAGATTCGACCATTTTAAAGGATAGCGAGTCCTCACGGAACCGGAGGTTTTCCGTAGGGATAAAGCCATCCAAGAATATGTTTATCCCTTGATCTGATTAGCCCGGGACCAGTGATCGTGTTGATCAAGAACGTACCTTCCCTTACTGAGTAGGGCATAGTTACGACACCGTACATGGACGGTTTGCCGTACAGAACGCAGACAAAGTCAGAGAGATAATCAAGGACTGACAAATCGTGTTCCACAGCGACTACATAGCAATCAGGGGTAAGCATGGAGCGAATGACCTCGGCTGCTTTCAGGCGCTGCCTGATATCAAGATAACTTGACGGTTCATCGAACATGTACCTGAATCTCTGATCAGTGAAGACTGCTAACCACATATGGTTACTCAAACTCACACATCGGCCTTTTGGATGCATGACATGGCGATGGCAAATCTCTGAAGCTCTCCACCGGACAGCTGCTCGATCTCGCGTTCTAGAACGTGGTTGAGCTCGAGCTCGTCACACATCTTCTGTTTGTTGTCGAGCTGCAGCTTGGATTCGAGCATCTGATCAACGGTCATGCGGCCTTTGATAGCCTTCGGTATATGGTCTACGTATTGAGGYTTGATCAGCGCTTTCAAGTTATCCTCGAGGACCTTGGTGAAGTAGTTTTGCAGCTCCGAGCCGCGAAAATACTTGAGAATTTCTTGCCAATCTGGCGGATCCTATCCTTGTCTGTCAAAGCGATATACTCGATACTCGAGCAAGTGACACCTACGTCGTAGCGACCAAGGTTGGGTTTCAATTTCCCCGCAAGAACCTTTAACGCTGTGCTCTTTCCTATACCGTTGGTCCCCACCAGACCCAGCACCTGTCCCGGTCTTGGAGTCGGAAGACGATGCAATTTAAAWGAGTTGGCCGTGTATCGATGCGTCACTTCTTTTTCGAGATTCGTCGGCAGGTTGATGATCGCGATGGCCTCGAACGGGCACCTCGAAACCGAATCAGCACGCAGCAAAGTGGTGCAATAATCAACGCTCACTTCTTGACGCAGATACCGCAACCGATACACAGGAACTCGGAGATGAACGCAATTTTGTCGGTGGGTTTCACCTCGATACACAGTTTCCCTGCAACAGCACCAGGTCAATCGCGCGCGCTCAACCACCTGATCCCTGATACTCGCCCATTCTGACCACAGGACATGACTGATTGGCCGATATTAATTCATAGATCATCTCCACAGCAGATGAGATAACGCGCCTTCTTGCATTCCTGGGCACATCGCTTGGGCTTGCACCTGTTCGAGTCGACGATGGCGATACGAGTGATCTTGTCCGCCATGGCGATGGGGAAGAGATTAGTTTGCCGGTGTGGTGAGTAACCGAAATTTTGCGCGATATCTACACCGTGGGAAAGCTTAGTG
Organism: Amanita brunnescens Koide BX004; assembly: GCA_001691785.3. Classification (NCBI taxonomy): domain Eukaryota; kingdom Fungi; phylum Basidiomycota; class Agaricomycetes; order Agaricales; family Amanitaceae; genus Amanita; species Amanita brunnescens. The sequence continues at coordinate 20,614 of JNHV02000238.1, forward strand.
TTACCTGCGCATTGATTTGCTGGCGACCACCGGCATGGGCAAGAAGAACGGCGCCTCTGACTCAAAGGGAAAGGCGACTGAGAAGAAGAGCGGGGGCGACGAGAAGCAATCCAAAGTATGTTATTTGCGATATCGATGCCATATAAACTCATTGATGTCCAGGGCAAAGGAGGCCTAAAAGCCGCAACAGCCGTCAACGTACGACACATCCTATGCGAAAAGCACTCCAAAGCCACCGAAGCCCTGCAGAAGCTCAAGGTCTGGCCATCTCTCCCCAAGTTGACATTATCTCACTGAACCTGCAGGAAGGCCAAGCGTTCAACAAAGTCGCCCAGGAATACTCGGAGGACAAAGCCAAAGGTCATTATTCTCCGCTTTTATTGTCTATCCATCGCGAGCCCTGAGAGCGCCCTTGCGTTGTATTACACAGCTGGTGGCAGCCTCGGCTGGATGACTCGCGGCAGCATGGTTGGCCCTTTTCAAGATGCTGCGTTTGYACTTGAGCCCTCCACCGTAGACAAGCCCAACCTATCGCCGCTTGTAAAGACCAATTTTGGCTACCACATTATTATGGTCGAGGGCAGGCGTTGAGGCTCTACGCACTCTGCACTCCCTTCCCTACTTACATGTATACTACTATATATGCTCTTATGATTGACAGAAAATACACGATGAATGAGATACTACATACTGAAATTAAGATAAGAACTAATGCAGATGTACGTATGAATGTCCCTCTAAAAATGTAGCTAGCAACGTATGGAGTCAATAAGTAGAAAGAAGTGAGTGAGTGCGGTAGTCACGAATAAAACCTGGTAGCGGGAATAGTAGCAGAGGCCGCGCTCGTCGACACGGGATACACAGGCTCGTCTGCCCCCGTCAGCGCAGCGACAGACAACAACCGTCTTCTCGACGATATAACCGGCGGCGGTGGCGGCGACGATAACGGCAACGGCTCGGGCAACGATGGCGGCGATGGCGATCTCAGATGCGGATGCGCCCCAGTCTCAGCACCAGGTACACTTTCCACCACTTCGTCGACCCCCGACGACCTCATATCCGACACAAACTCCTCCCCACCCCTCGCACCCGCATTCCGCCAGGCCGACCTCGCCGGATCATCCAGCGCACCGCTTATCCTAACCGAGGCATGATCCTCATCAACAGACGCAGATGATCCCAACAGGTACCTCCCAAACAGCCTCCTCGTGCTCTGCCACGTTGCCGGAAACTGTCTCAGCAACATCGACTTCCGATTCGCCTCCTCAGCAGTGTACCCCCACGAATCGGGCTGCTTCAACCACCCCTCGGAGGGTATGGCGTACATCGGTCGCTGGTTCTCCGCAAGCGTCGCGGCCTGCGAATTATTATGGTTATTATTGCCCTTCGCACCCGTGACGCCGGGATCTGCCGTTGGCTCGTGCCCCTTATCCTCGCCAGCCAAGGTTGGAGTCGACGCAGAAGCCGAAGACGTCCTCGATCGTCGTCTAGAAATAGCCACCGGCGTCGCAAATCCCAAAGTCTGTTTCGAAGCACCAGACGCAACAACGTCTGGCTCTGCATGATGGGCCATGTAAAACTGACTAACTTGAGCCGTCGTCTGTTGTTATTATTACACACCAAAAAATAATAATCAACAACCAACTCGCAAAGCAAGCCGGCAAACGCAATAACACACACCTTGTTCGGCATGGACGCTGCTATCCGTTTAAAATCATCGCCGTGCTGCGCCAGCAAGCTCAGAAACAGACCTATAACCAAACCGGGAATTTATATAAGACTCGCAAGAARTCTGCAAAAAAAGCAACCTCCCACTTTTATCCGCATCGCTCCATTGGGCGGCAGACGTAGAAGACGACGACGTCTGACTCCTCCTCCGCGAGCCCACCACGACCGGCGTTGGATCTGGAATTTCCTGGCTCTTCCCTCCTCCGGCATCCGCAACCGATGACGGAACAACGGGTGTACTAGGCACCGATGACGTCCCTAGCGGCGTTGTCGGTTCCTCAATAACGATACTGGCGGACTTGATTGTCCTGCGAGATCGTTTGGCTCGCTTTGTAGGCCTAGGGTCGGCATCCTGCTCCAGCGTGAGCACCCAAAAAAGATCTAACCAATATCAACCAAAAACTCACGGCGGGATCCTCCTCTCCTCCCTCTTTAACCCCGTTCTGAACAGACTGCGTCTGTCCCCGCCGCCGCCGATTACTATTCCTCACCGCCGGCGGTGCCGCCGTTGATGTCGAAGCCGTGGCAGCCTCGGGGGGTTCGGGCGTCGGCGTTGACCCAGGGGTCACCTCCTGCTGGACAGCCGCCCTTCTGGGATTACTCGCCCTCCGCCCGCCCTCCGCCTGCGCAGCCGCCTTCCTGCCCTTGGACACGCGACTGGGAACCGTCAACAAATCCACGCCGCCGCTGACCTCGGCATCATGCTGCTGAATATCCGCAATAATCCCCTTCTTCTTGCCTGTCCCCCGCCGCCTCCGCTTGTTGGGCGCATACTGAGAGACAACCTTGCGAAAGTCGATCATCTTCTTTTTGTGCAAGTAGTAAAACGCAACACACTGCGCTTGCGTCTTGTTGGGCAAGAAGCTGGCGATGATGCCAAACTGCTTGGGGTACTCTGCGAATTTGTCGAGGAACGTCTTCTTTTCGTCCTCCGTCCAATCGTGGATGCCGGTGTGCGGGCCGTAGTACTCGGCGGGTTCCTCCACTCGGTGGTTAGTGTCGTCGTACACATAGTCAACTTTGCCGTGCGTGACGGATATCATGTCTGGTATGGTAGCTAGGTTCCGGAGCGAGAGGTGGGCGGGATCGGTCGCCTCGTCGTTGCCGAGACTAGCTATGATCTGTTCCATTTCCAGATCGGAGCGGACGGCGTCGCCGAGAGTAGCGGCAGACCTTCGGGTGGTCCTCCCAGCAGGCTGTACAGTCTCCGTTTCAGAAGCTAGAGCGCGGGATTGCTCGTCGAGGAGGGTACAGTGCTGCACCCACTTTTCATGCAGWGTTTGATATTCTTTCCTTAGTCGCTGGACTTTGGCTAGCCTCGTAGCTTCACGGTCTTTGAACTGCTTTTCCAGAATGGGCCTAGCGCTCGCAAATACAGAGAGGCGCTCTTGATGTCTTTTGCCACCACCGACGACGCCAGAGATAAACTCTTGCAAAGATGCAGGCCGACGCGTCTCCTGAAGCTGGGAACGGGACTGATTGGCTAGGAGCACAGGGCCGACGCGTTCTTCGCGAGTTTGCCGATCGCGCAGTAGACGTGTCATGACGACTATCCGAAGAGCCTCTTTTGTAGATTTTGCCTCGGACCGAGAAGAAATGTCCTTTGATATGATTTGTCTCTCTTCTTCCGTGACGGTAGGTGTAGTCTCTTCATTCGGCTGCATGGGAAGGGGAGATGGTGAGATACGCTTCTTGCCGCCATCGACGACGCCGGAGAGAAACTCTTGCAGAGTTGCAGACTGATCAGCTGTCTCTTCTATTTCAACAAGAACAGGGGTGACAACTCTTTTGAAGGGAGTTGATTCTGACAAGACTTCCTTTTCCGGAGTCACGGCGGGATCCTTTTGAAAGTCATTGACGATAGCCTCTACGAGCTCGAGAGACACTTCTGAAGGAGCGACAGGTGTTGTAGTATTTGGAGTTTGATCAGGCGACAAGGGAGTTATTGGGATTACTTCCTGTGGCATCTCTGTGTCAAGCTGGGGCACTGATTTATCTGGTTCTGACATGACGACGTCAGCTGGTGGCATTTCCATCTCCGGCTCGGCTCGGGCTGGACCTTGTTATGTTTTTGCACTGCCATTGCGACCG
>JNHV02000239.1:0-24462 GCA_001691785.3 Amanita brunnescens Koide BX004
TTGTGGGATAAGAAATTAATTGCAATATGTTATCCCAAGATTGTTTACATATTCGCTGTGAAATATCTGTGCTGCTTTGAACATCGTTGATACCAGGCATGTCAAGAATTCGAGTTGCAAGATGGCATGTTGAAGCATCACGAATGTGGGAAGTTTGAAGAGAAAACTCGTTGTCTTGCCGCTTCCGGTGACCAATAAGCTAAATTAAAATTCACTAGTACATGTCATGGTTTTACGTTCATAAGTAAGTCCACATCAATTGTCGCAAAACGTGGTGAGCAGATTCCGTTGTGCTTTAGATACTAAAAAACCCAGGTGCGTCCGAGTTCTTGTCCAGGTAAGTTATACCGGGTTTACCAATATCGATACCTTTTTCCGATGTAAGTGATTTGCAAACAAGTGACAGAACTTGTGGCATATGTACTAACGTAGTTCAAGACAAGTTACTTCGTTTCGCGAAGCGCCATCAAATACAGTGTGTCGATAAAGGTGACGATATGCCCGTCAAGCACATTACGTCAATGCTTGAATATCGTTGGTGCACGATTCCACTCTTGCCAACAGGTAACTTTGCTTGAATGGTGTTGGGGCCATATGGTATGACGAATCTCTAACATTTTCTTGGACTTACTTCTGTGCGAGTGTATAGCGGTATTRGTTAGACTTCTGTTGGCGATTCCGAGGACAGCCGACTTACACCAACACCTTGGGATACCATCAAAGTTGATCATGCCATCGGAATTGTCATCAGATCCAGGAAGAATGTTCCAAATCGGCTCTTTCATTCGCTCCTGCTCTGCGTCGAGGCCAAATTTCATGGCAGCCTTAGCAATGCTTTAACCCAACTCGTCGTGTATCTCGCATGTCTCCGTCAATCCCGCGTCAACCGAGGACGAAGCAATACCTCTATCTATGGCGTCGCGACAGATGGTCTCTCTTACATCTTTGTAACTATTACACACGAAGGCGTCCTCAAAGAGAGCGGGCTGTTTAATGTCATGGACGGAAACTTGTCGACTGTGTTAGAGTGCTTGCAGTACATCTTGGAGACGGCGATGTCTATGTTCCCAAGTGAGACGCCAGAGTGGGAAGGGTTAAAGAAAAGGGATGAGTTGCAGGCCGATGGTGATGATCTAATTGATCTGGATGATTCTCCCTACCTGGATTCCGATGACGAATAATGAGGTTTGCTAATACTTAGACACTGCTCAGAAGACCTGGAGGCTCCATGGAGGCGATAGGCGCCAATGTGCCTAGAGGTCTAGTCTTAAGTAGTTAGGCCACACTCGAACAGTCGGATCAACTGAAATGAAGGAGTAAGTAACGGAAGTCTAGTAAGAACTGGACGTACCGATACAAGTTTTAAGTTTACTATGTGGTATAGAGGTGGGTTCAAGAATTCCTTGTCCGGGAAGTTGGCGGAAATGTACTAGGCGAGTCAGCGTTAGATACAGCGATGCTTAAATATGCTGGCTTAGGGAGCCTGGCGCGAAAACAGTCCGTCGGTACTCGCGAACACCGGGCATTAGAATTCCCTCTTTGCCTAGGCCATGGAAAGCGCCGACGGAAGCGGAGTTCGCGAAGACGAACCGAAAAATGGCGAGACTATAGCAGAACCTACAACACTGCTGGAGTTCCAGGAGTCGTTTTCGGAAGTAGAATCAGGCGAGATCAGAGACGGCGGGGAAATGAGCAATGGTTTACCCGAGCCAATGTCAGTGAGTGCCAGCGAACCATATCATTCACCCCCTCATATATCATAACAGGGCCCGGAACACGCCAATGCACGTCGAATCCCCCAGCGTATCCGAGTCTCCTCGCGCCATTTTTCATCCCCATCTCGGAAGCATACCTAGCGCATCGGAAGTCCGACGCATTTTGAGTTCCTTAATCGCCCACAACTCCCTAGCGCGGAATGGCGCGTCCGTCGAGCCTCGTGGCGAGATACAAAATTTCCTAACCAATGAGGTTTGCAACACATTTGCCCGTCAGATACGGGCTGTTGAAGAGCAAAGAGGATCATTGCCTTTGAATGGTACCGTCGCCGGTATGCGTATCATCCCCGTTTAATACACATGAAAGCTAACAATCACCTGCATATAGAGTCATCTAATATGGATAATAACGAGATTCCCAAGGCGCCACGCGCCATGTTGATGAGTGAAAAGGTGCGCATGCCAGAAGATCATCAACTTCCACAGGATCACAATAAGGACTCGAACGTTAATTTGCAAATTCCTATCCATTCACCGGCCATTGGCGGCACTCCCGCGATTGTCCACGAAGCCGCACCAACCAATTGCTCGTCTACCCCTGTCGGTGAAGGGATAGCTATCCCAATGGACTCTAAATTTTTATCCCCCGCCAAGGGCATGGAGCGAGAGGAAGGAGAGATATCAAGCAGACCATCCTCTGCGACATCAGATGTTGCTCGCAGGATGTCGCCTCCGAAAAGATATTCCCTCGACGGAGGAAAACGTCCTCGTCGTTCATCGAGTCCCGAGCCCGTGCGACACCGCCTATCTCCATCAAGAACCTACCGCAATCGTTCTCCAGAGTGCTCTGTCCGCTCTCCAGAGCGCTTTGTCCGACCGTCGTCGCGACGTTCTCAATCACCTAGTCACCCCAGACGCCCAATCTCTCCAGAGTACATGACTAGTCCCCCTTCGCCACGCCAGCGACGCTCATACCCGAGTCCGAGGATACCCCATGCGTTTGAGCCGGCACCCCCCATCTCGCCACGCTCAGCCACGCACAAACGGCGAGGTAGCGGGTATGATAGGCGACGCAGTAGAGATTCCGATGGACAACCACATCTCTCGAGGCGCAGGGATAGTTACAACAAGGAGTTGCTGACATCGCCCTACCCTGAGGGACACAAGGATGCATTCACCGCTCGTTCTGACTCCGTTGACTCCTCGCATACACAGCAATCAAAGACATCCATAAACAGCACCAATCACAAGACGGGTGACCATCGCCGCAGTTTGTCTGGGCCCACGCCCTCTCCGTCATCAATTCCAAGACCACTACCGGACGCTGCAAACTTCAATTYGGATTGTTCCCCGCAAGTAGTCAAACCTTGTCATAATGTTCCTGGGCCATGGATGGTTAAGTCTGGCCGGAAGAGCGTCGAGATTGTGACGTGTGAATTTGAAATCGACAACATAGCGGCAGATAGATGGGGCATCCGAGGCTCCTCAAGGTATGTATATCCAAGTTACTTGACAAACTTGTGAATGAGTGCTTAGCGTTTTCCCGTCAGACGTGGCAAAGAAAAGGCATACGATACGTTGTCATTGTCACTTGTATGCGTACCACTTTCGGAAATTGTTGCAGTGCAAGGAAAGATTGACTTGGCGTCTGCAACTCCACAAGAAATYGCCCACGAAATGGCTCAGATTAAGACTGTTTGGCCACCTGCTGGCCAGTTAGTTATAGAAATCAACCCTGATCAAGAATGGGGTAGAACATGGTTGCCCAGACACCTGGTGAGAATCTATACTCAGAGCACATTGGAACTGGAACCAATGTACGTGCAGGGAGAAGAGCAATCTTCTATCAATATTCTCAATTATGTTCATGAGGGGACGAACGTTATTCGTCTCATCCAGCTAGCAGGGCTAGCGGACCACATGTTCATTGTATTAGCCAAGGAAAAGCCTCCAGACATGGATGCGATAGACCATGAGCCAGAAATGAAGGCGGAGGAGGGGGAGGGGCCTTGGACAATCGAACAGTTGTTAAATTCATTTGCAGTGACTACACGAACAATATATTCTTAATGCTTGTAATCCAGAGATTCATAAATCCTCTCTTAACCTCTAGGTAGGTCTAGCTCATGATTGCGACGGCTCCGGGGCCAGAAAGCCAACCAAACACGCTGCCAGCATAAAGTCTACATTGACCCATGCGTGTGTCAAGCCTAGGAAGGATAAGCAACAAATAGTTGGTGAACACACAGCCAATGCAATCTCACCAAAAAGTCTAGTTCCATCCCGTCCTGCTACTCTCATCAGCTCCTTCTCTCCACCCGGATGAAACGATAGATATGGCGTAATGTTATACACTTTGCCGTTAAACGCCGCCCACGCGTCGTCACGTTTGTTATGCTGCTTCAGGACAGAAGGTGGTATCCGTAAAAGGGTATCGACGCCCTTGTGCGTCCGTCAATATACCGCTCTACGGCTCTACAATGGAACGTACACGTAGGTCTTTGCCTGACGACGTCAGACTTGCCCAGTCTAAAGGGCTATGACCCGGGGCGAGAGCGACCTTGCCCCGTTTCTTGGAACCCGTGGGTGGTTTCGTCGTCGTAGGCGGTACGGCCAGCGTATTGCCACTAGATCTCGACTGCGAACCTGCGCCCAGAGTGCGGTTGGCAAGATGATTTGGCAGGGGTGGCGGCGGCATCAGCTCAGCGTCCGTCAGCGCCCGAGGCAGTGAGAGACTCGGGGCAGGCGTCCGTGCTGGTGACGTCTTTGCGCGCTGCGCGCTGGAGAGACTGGGAAATGCAGGGGGACGGTCGTCATCCGGATCGCGTTCCGTCTCGGTTTCAGAGCCGTCCTCATCGTCCTCCCCCGTAGAGGGAGGAGATATCTGGACTGTAACGCCAGATGTATTTGATGTGCTCGTCTCTGGCATAGTTCCAGGCGTCCCGGTCGATAGCCAATATCTGAGTAAAGAGGACATTAAAGAAGAACGAAAAGGATATGTGTGTTTCCGAGTCAGTGCTGTTTACGTACACGGTAACAGAGATCAGTCATTCGACCCTGATGGCCCACTGGACGAGTCAGCGATGAAAAGACACCTTTAATATGGGCTCTTGGCACAGGGGTAGCGCGCACGCTTCGCACTTATCATGCTTGCGTGAGGTCGTGGGTTCAAATCCCACAGTGTCCATTTTTGTCATTTCTTCCCATTTTGTGCCCTCGGGATCTTCCGTGAGAAGAGTTAGTTTGAGCGTTCAATGGGCATTTCATCAGGACACGTTGAAGCTGACAGGTATATATTACTATGCATGCATAACATTTTTAGGCAAGTTTACATGGCTCGTCAACAACACTCTCGGATTTCCCTGGGACGACGCRAACATCGACGAAACGGCCCAATTTAGTCAATGATGAGTTCACATTTTTTCATTTTTATTTATTTATTTCCTAGTTGAGGCCCCGCTGTGCGTAACGCGTATGTTAGGGCATGGTCCACCGCTACTATATACCTCATTTTGGCCCGCATTCTTTCATTTCTCAAGGTAACGCTTACTCCACTYTTCGATATCATTAAGTTCGAAGCTACGCCTCAAACGCCAATCCAGAAGCTACTTCAGTAAAGCTTCTGGGTGTGCTCTAAAGATTCATTATAACTCACTTATGGCCTATGAAATCTCATCACTACGGTTCCCGACTCCATATAACGCCTCGTTCCTTTACAAAGTCAAGAACATTAACTGTCATGGCTACATGAAACCGAGGTGGATAGCTCGGGTCCTGTAACAATGTAAAGTTCACTGTCTTGAATCGTGGGAACACTTTTATATGGTTCAACGTTCAAGACGAGGAAGGACTTCGATATGGTCAGCTAGCCTCAGTGCGAGTGGGAGCCTGAGATAAATACAACTAGTATGTACCACGATGGCTCCGCCGATTCTGAGCCATCATCGTAGGCGAATCGTCCAATGTCAGAGTGTTTGATATACAATGTAATACATTGTTAGCTGAGAAAGCTCCTGTGTTCAAGTACCTTTATACTACTGCATTGATCCAGGCACAACATTTCGGTTCCTAGTCAGAGTATTCCCACACTAAACAGGTCTCCTGACAATCACAATGTTTAACTGACAGTTTTCTAGAATGACCGGTGACCATTCAATAGGCTTCTAATTTCTGCCATGGTAGGAGATCAGATCTATTTCCTGGCCAAGTGTGGCAGGAGGTATGCCGACMAACAACGCAGCAACGACAGGGAGGACGACGCCGGGAACGGTCAAACAACGGCCTAGCGCATTGCTGAGACGGAGATTCGTAGCCAAATTAACACGAATAATTGTACGTTTGCACAGATGTGTATTTCACTTTCTAACATTTACATAGTTCGTTAACAACACTCTCAGACTTCCCTCGGCGAACGCGAGCGTCTCTGCTATTTTTCTAATGTTTGGTGTAAAGGAAACGACTTCCTTCATGAGGATTGAGAATGATCTAAATGGTATAGCGGTGAGCTCGCATTCTTTGGTTCCTCCAGCACTTACCGTGTTGTCCTGGTCACGCAGGAACCAGTACAAAGYCTGGYCGTGATGGATAGTAGAGATGGTGCTACATCACGTCAATATGCTAAGTGCTCCAAAAATTCATTGTACTCACTCGTCGTCAATGTTGTGTTTCCATTCACGTGGTTCCAAGCTCCATATAAGGTGCTCTTCCCCCTTTACGAGTTTGAGAACACTAGCTCCTATGATTAGATGAAGTGGTAGACATACCACGGGYCCAATGTTAATATATAACGCATTTTGCACGCCTTTGATCCTGGCAACGTTGTCAATTGGTGTAAGACCAGGAGTGAGTTCGACGTCCTTCAATTCGGTCAGCCAGCTCGCAAGGGAGGATAAATACAGTAACATACAGTGGGGACATGAGTCAATCTAACGCTAGAGCCAAGTGGGCCATCATTGAAAACATATAATCCCTTTTGACGGTTTTCGATGGTGGTGTATATGGGCATGTTAGACGAGTACGCTCTTGAGTTCAAGTGSTGGAGGATTACAGCAAACTAGGCTTTGCTTTATACCTCTGGACGTTACGTGATCTATGCGCCACATTTCCTGGGAGGAGTGTTCCCAGACTAAGCGGGGTCTCTTGACAATCGCAATTGAAAACTGCGGCGTTTTGACAGCTTCTAGAATGTCCATTCAATAGCGTTCATCGTGTCTTCTACGTTTCTGGCATGGCGAGCGATGAGATCTATTTCAGTTGACTAGTGGTACGCCACATTCAAGGATGGCTCGTAGTCCAAGGTCACTGAAACGCCATGAATGCATCCAAATCGGCTAGAGCTTTATGCTGAAGCGAATCACGAGATAACTGATGGCATTGCGCCGATTGTTCTGTTCCATGCGCCTAACCTTTACATGCCAATGTTTTCTTTATACTTTGACGCAACACGTCTTTACTGCAGACACGCATAGCAGACTTGTAAAAACGTAAATTCTTCAGATCATCTCACTGATCACAGGTGAGTGTTCACCTGTGTTTACTAGTCCATATCTTTACGTACATAAGACTTGTAAATATTAGGGATAGTGCATTTTTCATGTCATTACGAATTCCGACCTCACTAGGTCCCAGCCCTGTCAAATGTACCTCAGCAGCATCTTGCGCTGCAATATATTCCTGGTCCGAACATGCTGTGGACGCACGTAATGATGTACCACRATCACAGCCGATGCACAACTTGCTTACTATGAAAGTTACGAAGGGAGATAGATCTCATCAGCCACATCATCTTATAGATCTTCACACTTGCTTCTAAAAACTTGAGTCGGACTTTTTCCAGATACCGCTGGAAATAGTCCACATCAGGCGAAATAACGATGCAGAGGTTGGAACCAGAGGCATACCCAAAAAACTAGTCAAGTTGAGGGGAAAGGAGTGATACGTCACGTCTGGCATGGGTATACTATATGTTACGCGACCTTGTTATCAATGGAGACGACGTCCGGGTTGGCAAGAACCGATATTGATGAGTTGCGGACGGCAGAACACGCACCGTCGGTAGCTGTGACGTCCTTCGCGTAGATCTCTATTCTATCATCAAACATGGCTAYAATCAACCCCCGTTGACTTCGTCTTCAGAAAGCCCAACGAGTCAATGTAGCCCTTCCTGTCCCTCAGCTTTCTTCCCTCGCACACGTTCTGTGCTAAACTTTCATATGATTCGCTTTACACAATTTCATGCTTGAGGTCATCTGTGACGTAGATGGCATCGAAAACCTGTGTGCTTACAGTTAGGTTATAGAATGTGTACGAACAGTGATTCGCTTGCCTCGAGAGTCCTAGCATGGACAGCTGACGCGCGGAGGGATCCCATGTTCCTGTTGATGCCTTCGACGATGACGAGATCTCTGATAGTTTTGGGCGAGCGACGGCTCAGTCTGCTAGTAGCCTCTATGTTAATTTAATGCTCCCTGCTGTCTTCTTTTGCTGTCCCAGAGGCCGTACTGCGCTCATTCAACCAAACTTTGGGCTTTTCGGACAAAAAAGGTGGACCTCTGGAGATTCCGTACAATAAGTTTTGAACGAAGAAAGGCGAGGTGACAGCTGAAGCGCTGACCAGAGAAATGGAGGCTTTGAGGCCACGTCTCGGACCCGCGCCAAAGGAAAATTCGTTTGTCCCTCCTCTCCGGATCCGCTTGTTGGGCCCTCGAACTTTTTCTCCCATCAGGCGTGGAAAAGGGCATGGACCAACACAGTCGGGAGCAGTGGRCTCGGGATCTTCCGAGAGAAGAGCTGCTTACGACTTGCGCAGTTTGCTTCCACGAGGCTGCGACTAATGAACGTTAATGAACGACTCGGACAAGCAGGACCTTGCTTGATGCAATTCCGAGCCAACATGAATTACCATACACTTTACACGTTTTCAAACTTATTTGATAACACTCTCAGAGTTCCCTCGGAGAACCYGAGCGCCTCTGATCTGCCGTTTCGACAGTGAAGTCTAAGAATGATCTAGTGATAGAAGTGAGTTCGAATTCTTTGGTTTCTCCAGGTGAAGCTTACGACGAACTCCTCGCTAACTCTTCGTCAAAGATCCTACATCACGTCAAGATATAAGGCGCTCCAGAGATTCGTTGTAACTCACCCTTACTAAGTCGATTATTGTAGTAGAATTTTCATTTATACGGCTCTCGGCTCCACCCAAGGTCTGTTTTCTCGGGCGACGGCTTTACCATTTGACAACCTTAACTCCCATGCTTAGATGAGGCATACCTCGGTGCGCAGGCTAATGTGTAACCCATTCTTACCAAGCACCTCTAGGTATATCACTTTCAAACAAGTTTACGAATAGCGATGCGAGCGTCCCTATATATAGAAAAATAAAATTACAAAATGTAATCTGCACTGTACATACGGGTGTTGAAACCAAACCTTAAGGAGACCGGAACCAATCACCCCATCATCTCGACTTATCACCTGTCTTCAAAATTTTGCGAAGCAGGTATCTCAACACACCACTTTCCTTCGCACTTTCTTTTGGATAATATTTGCCTTCCTCTCGAGTATATTTGCGGAGTTCTTTCTCTGTTTCGAAAATTTTGATAGGGTCGCCCGTAAGGCGCGTATCAATAAAGTCAACCAAGTTGACATGCTTTGAYCTGATGAGCTGTTAATGTTGTAGACCGTTTCATGAGAGCAAGGCGAAAGCGAGACTATTGGCACGCACATCTCTGGATTCCGCAATGGTTTCTGGGATCGGGTCGACGCCGAGAGCCTCGCACAGAGCCTTCCACGCCTCCATGTCATGGATACTCGTCCCGTAGAACGACGCGAACTGTTTCCCCATTGCTTCGCCAAACGCGGACTTTGCTTTCTTTTCTGCTTGGGAACGCGGCATCCAGTCGGACTCCTGCGTAAGGCGGCGGTACTCTTGGGTTACGGGTGCCGTGGAGTCATACTCGAAGTCTGGATATTCAGCAAAGAACGCTGCTATGAACGTCGCAGATGAGTTCTGAGGAAAGGGTTGGGAAAGGTCAGTGGCAGAAACATATAAACGACAATGCAAAGGTCACCTTGGGCATATCGAATGTACGTTTGTAAAAGCGTATTCTCAAGTTGAAGAACAGGATAAGGCACCATTCATGCCACGCTCATACTCTCAGGCCCATTATGTTACGTTATGAAAAGGGTCGACGGCGTTATCTGCGGTATTGTATATCATTAATCGAATGCGTGGAACGAATGGCRCATACAGTCAAATCATGGATTGCAGAATTATAGGAAGAGCGGTTCAATCTTATTTTTGTTCTGGTTCATTTCGGACCCATCATTTCGCCGAAGCTTTCGAAGTCCTTCGCGAAGCAAGAATCGTCTTCGTACGTATGGGTTCTTCTTCTTTTGTGTGGCCGGCGTGCCGGGGCGGATCATAAGATAGATCGTCTGACGTCGACGACGCCGTAAGACCGGCCGGCCCCAGGTGCACGAGAGATTTGACTTTGCGTAGACGACCCCACGCACCCAACCTCTCTCTCTCTCTCTTACGATGTAGAGCCCATTGTTGTCATATAAAATACACACATAAGAAACAAGYATAGCCGTTGAAGGCGCGATTCAAAGCGAGCAGTCGAGAAAAACGAAAGGGAAGAGCTTTCAATRTTGTATCGTCAATGTAGAGTGATTCAAGATATTAGAGAACGAAGGACGTGTATAATTTCCGTACAAAGATAAATATGGCACGAAAGCACGCATCGCAATGAGGGAATGAAAAAGGGAAACGAGTTCGTCAATACTATAACAGACACGCGTGATGCACGCGTCCCCTGGATGACAGGAGCCATTGAAAGATACAAACGTAGCTCAGGCCGACAAAACGTGTGGGGAGCCGGACAAGGATCCAAGGAACAACGTATCCATTGGTGATAAATGGTTTTACAACACTTCTGCTCTTGAGAAGGCCGAACCAAAGGTCCAACTCGCGCTTGCGCTTACTGACAGAGGTTGCTTCGTGCCGGCACGAAAACCAGAAGAAAAGGATAGTGAGTGAGATAAACTTGCATTTCCAAACAAAAAGGAGTGGAATCTGTAAAGAACAGGGATGATATGGGTCGTGTCGGGGGCGTGAAGGACGTGGCCATCCAGGTGAGCTTCCGAGCTGATAATACACCGTAAGGAAAGAGAGAGAACGGACGCGACATGATGAAACCAAAAAGGACAACGAGAGTGAAACCCGGTCGATCGATTCTTGAGATGTATACGAATAATTAGTACAACAGCGAGAGGGACGAGACCACGATATTGCTTGCAGATAGATGAAATAAACAAAGATTGGAATGATGCAGATCGGAAATAGATCGTGAAGATGGATGGGCGCGTTGGGAATGAGGTAAGCCGATTAATACAATGCGTCGGAACATGGTTTTGCTTCATTTTGCAGATAAAAAGTCTATATCCTTCATTCTTTCATCAACTGCGCATGACACCTAAATCAATGCCGGCGGCCAAATCTCTCGCTTTGGGACTCTTGGTGGCGGTACCTGCGCCCGGCGCGTTTCTCATTTGCTCTTCTTCAAATAACTTTCTCCCCACATCTGCTCTGAGCCCCAAACTTGGCTTCTGAGCACCAGGCCCCAAACTTCCCGCAGTAAGCAACTGGCTTGCGCCTGGCCGTGCAGGTGATGGAGAGGCGTTTATAAAGTCGCTAAAATTGAAGTCTGTAGTATGGCCTCCACTCGATCTGGGGCTCCGTATCGAACTACTGCCCCGCCCGGTCGCGTGCTCAGGGGTTGTCGTTCTGACTGCTGAATCATCACGTGCGGGTAATGGTGGCGGCGGTAACAGTTGTGATGGGCCTAGTTGCGATGCCGAACCCAGCCTTGACAACCCGGCCCCGCTGCTGGCGTCTGCGCTTCCACGTCTTCCAAGATGCGAGGAAATGCTTGAGATGCTCGAGGAGAAGCTGCCATCGCCACCTCTCGTAAGTGGCGGGCCTGACTTGGTGTGTTGATGACGGTACTGAGGTTGATGGCGAACGCCACCGGGGGACGTTTCTTCGGCCCCAGAAATATCTCCTAATGAGGGGAAAAGAACCCGGCCCTTGCTAAGGAGAGCATTATTGCCGCCAGACAATGCGCGAAATGCATCCGCATCCCTCGCATCCTTGCCAACGGTAGGTCGCGCAGGCGATGGCGACATTGCGAACAATAACATTAGATCCGCCGCTTCGTCATCTGTAGGTGCCGCACGGGGTGTGGCGTGTTCGGGAGCCTTACTAGAAGGTGATGGTGTGCGGGTTCGAGCAGGTGGCTCTGCGGCAGAAGTAACGGACGCGGCGGTAGGGCTGGCAGCAGATGCCACCGTCGCCGTTGTTGTCCGCGCGGAGCTCTGGGCGAAATGTGAATATGTGGAACCTGTTTCTGACTCATCAAAACTAGACCGAGGACTTCCGGCGGCCGTCGGCTGTCGATTATGCAGTAGCCAGGACGTGAGAGTTGCGGCAGCTTTCATGGCCACATCTCCATCAGTGTCAACGTTCATTTCGGCGTCGGTAAGCGCTTGTTTTTGCTTGCCCTTGTCGATCGAGGATGTCTTGCGGCGCCGACCCGGAGTCTCAACAGCTTTAGGGGGCCGGTCCGCGGCCTTGGCCCTTCCGCGACCACGGCCTGTAGAGGTTTTTGCTACGCGTGTTCTTGGCGAAGGGGCTGTGGAGGGAGCAGGAATAGGAGGTTCATTAGCACTATGAATCGTTCTCGCCTGCTTATTAGGCGGGAGGGATAGAATGGAAGAGTATAGGGTGTTTCCTGCTCTGGGACTCTGTCCCGATTGGGTACTGGAGTTACCCCCAGCCATTGGCTGCTGGTTGTTCCGGAGTGCAGATACGGTGGCAGGTGGAGCCATCGAATCAGATCCTCCTCTCCTGTGGGCGCTACCGGCCATACCCAAACCGGTAGGGCCGCTTGGCGCTGCACTAGAATTGTCCCTGTTCGTACCGGCCACCTTGCGCTTCGCGGCGATGGTGCGGGGCAGGGACCCTTGCTGAGGCTGACTGATGGTGCGTGCCTCCAAATCCCGCAGGGATAGATGAGGAATGTTGTGTGCAGCCTTGTAAGATGCATAAGACAGACGTGCGCGAAGAGCTCGAGTTACCTGGGGATGTGATTAGTAACGGGTTGCCAACGGTCTCAAAAGTCAAACATAGAAGGGGCAAGGTGGGCTGAACGACTGGGATGCGGTCGTGGAGCGAAATAAGGCTCCTTTGTCACGGGAGAGCTCTAGTCGCGACACAAACGCATGGACACCAGCCATCTGCCTGACGCGTCGAATACCGAGGAGACACACACACCATTGAAATCTCAGCCCTGGCCAGAAACTTTTGCACGGCCTTCTTCCTGTTTTCTCTCTCTGAAGGGTCTGTAGGCGCGGAGGTGGACGGATGGAGTGGTTGGGAGGCGAGGTAGGCGATGGGGGGCGAAGGGGAGGTAGTTGAGGACGAGGGAGTTGCCATGACGCGTGTCTAGAGCAAGCAGCAAATATGGGAGCAGATGAGCTCGTCGCAGCGGACGGCGAGGAAAGGAGGTTTGTCGTTGGCGGGCGCGTTGAGCAAGATGGAGGGGAAAGCTGGGAGCTGTGCGGTGTCAAACGCGACGACGCGTATCGGCACTTGCCGAGCCGCTGCGCCCGCACACCCGGGTGCCGCTCTAGCTTGCTCTAGGCACTCAAACAAATCACAAATCCATTGCTATCGTAAATCATGGCCTGCGCTGCTCTGTGTGCCGCTGCGGACGTCGAGCCAGTACCAGCTCGGAAGAAACCCAATTCGGTCTTCACCGGCGCTGACATCGGCTATGCCGGCCCGGTCAAGCCTGGCGAGCAGGACTCCGGAGCCCGGGACAACCGTCGCACGCCACACCGCGTCCTCGCCAGCGCCGTCGCGGGCGTCCGCCGCAATCCAACTACGGAGAAACGAGAGCAGCTCGTATCCCCACCCGATGCACACCATCGCGTTCCACGCCCCAGGCCGCCCGCGCACCATCCGCGGTATCTGCATCGTCTGGTAGTGCTGCAGCCCGTTTAACACCCCCGTGTGCGTCCGGAAGCCCACAACAATGTCCTGGCGCGTGGTCAGCCGCATCGGGCTAGATCCTTCTCGAACGAAGCTTACCGGAACTCCAAGCAGGAATGACTGAAAATAGAACTTAAGAAGCTTCCTAATATAGGGCATGTGAGCGTAAGCCGCGTGGTGACAGCGACGGTACCTTTCAAACTTGGTTGCGCCCTGTTGGTCCCGTATCTCTTGTGAGGTCTTCAGCTCGACAAATGTGTCTGGCTGGCCAGTATAGGATCCTGTGCGCTGCTCGTCAGGCAAACGGAGCGCTGGCTGGTTGCGTACCTCTGACGCAATCGACTTCTCCGCCGATCACCATACGGATGTCACCCAGTTTGCTCTTCACAACACTGCACCACTGCACATTCGTGTCCACATCTCCGCCCCACCCCGCCGGATCTCCAGCCCGCGCCGGCCCCGTCTCCGTCCGGCTCGGCGTTGCCGACGTGCAGTACGACTCGAAAGCATACCCGTAGTACATCATCTTCCGTTGCCGCTCCGTCATTTCGTTCCTTGCACCCATCAACGCTTGCAACAATTTCAACACCGGCGTGGCTCACTTGTTTCTCAGCTTCTCCTCCGTCAGGTGTTCTTCAAAGTACAAAGTACCCCCAACGCTCATAATGTTGATGCTTAGTCCGTCACTCTCATACGGTGCTGTCAACAGCCTTGGTCCGTCAGCCCGACAGCGTAAGGTTGACAGAGCGAAATACCCATCACTTTGTCATTACTCCCCTCCAAGACACAAGACCAATCTCTCCCATAGCGTACTCATTTCTCACTCGAGAATACGCTTTCAAGAGCGTGTCGATCCTCGGTCTTGTTTCTATCTTTGTAGGCCATCGATGAAACCCATAGTCTAATCTGGCGCCAGGTGGTGGATCAACATAGTACCGCAGCGCTGAGTCGTTAAACTCCAATTCATGCGCTGAATTGTATGAGAACGAGGTCAATTGAACTGGCTGCTGCAATTGGATCTGAGCAGATGGCGCGCGTGACGTGTCGGGAAAGGGTAAATGTGCTGGTTGAGGCGGAAGTACAGACATGGATCCCGTGCCGCGTCTGCCGACCATGTTTATCTCTTACCAAATGGCCAAACAGGAYGTACGTCTTTGATATGTTTTACGCTCCGCCTTTGTGGTTGCATGAATGAATGGTGGCCTATGCTTTGACGCGCCATACTCTGATCGACCACCGTGCCGCACGCTTAACTCATACACGAGTCAGGATCGAGACAACGATGTGCGCTTTGTGTCATCCTCATTCACTTTGGCCACCAGGAAAGCAGCACTCAATGTCGTCAGTATAAATCTTGTCAGTGCTCCACCTCATCTTTCATTCGAAACACTTTATCCTCCTCTGTCCTTCTTGGTGTCTCGCGACCACCCCTCTAAATCTCGATGAACGGTATATCACTTTCGCTGCAACCTAGCCTATCCTAAGCTAACTCTTATGCAGTCCTGTCTAAACTTTCCGCCAGAGTTCCTTTGATAGGAAACGAGATCGGATACACCGAATGCGATAACTCGGACTGCGAGTATTGGAACTCCGTGCAGCCCATCATGGGACGTTATACCTGCAAAGGGATTCTGCCAAAAGACCGCGCTGCGGGCTCGGAAGACGACAGCTCATGTCATGACGCTGCGGACGATGAGCTAGAAGTGTCAAAGTGGTCCGATGACTCCGACGATGAGCAACCTGTATCCCGTCTGCGATGCCCCGGAACGTTCAGAGTGTCCGCCAAACAAACTTACTATGCGTCTCACCTTTTCTGCGCTGCCGGTAGTCATCGCTGTAAACGTACACACTGCAAGCGGGACAAGGCTACCAAGAAAGCGGCTCGCGAGGCGAGATCGAGGGCGGTGAAGCTCGCCAAAGAGGTTGAGAAAGAAGTCAAGCGCGAGCTGATGGAAAAGGAGAAACAGCGGAGGAAGGAGTGGCTAGATGACTTGCGGAAGGAGGGCGAGCGAGCATGGGGGAAACCGAGAAAAGAGCAAGAGAAGCAGCTCGTCCAGCAACCAGCCCAGCCAGTGAAACGACTCAAGCGCGAAACTAGACGGTTGCCTGTGATCGTGAGGACACCGGTCGCTTGCGACGCTGCCAGCGAAAGCTCAACCCTCGTCGATCATAGCACGGACACCGACGAAACAGCCTACTCCCCCCCTCCATCTCCACCCCCATCCGCACCCACTACACCCACCACGCCCGGCCTCCGCCGTCGCAACACCCCACCCCGACCTCGACCGACAGGCATAGTCTGGGACGAACCCTGGTCCACTCTACCCGCCCGACCAGCCCCGCAAGCGCAGTACCCGCTCATCTCAAGGTCGCCCGACAAATCCCGCACCACCACCAGCCCCGACACGAGCACCACCACTCTGCCCGACATCAGCAGCCTGAGCATCTCTCCCTTGCCCGCGAGGAACAAGAAGAGGAGCGGCGCCCGGGTGGGAGCGGGGTATGCGAGGTCCTACGGCGCCCTGCGGCCCCTTCGGGTGAGCTACAAGAACGGGATGGTGATCACGCATTTCGGGACGTTGCTGCCCCCGCGGGAGGCTTCGCAGACTGGCGGCAAGGGTGCCAAGAGCAAATCGCAGTCCAGGGTGTATAGGGGGCCCGGTCAGAGGCGGTATCTGATCTTGTCAAAGGTGGACGTAGTTGAAAAGACCGTTTGGTGAGTTTATTTCGCGCTACCGACGAGGTGTAGATGCGGTGCTGAAAAGGAATGCAGATATAGGTTCCGGAACCTCGTTATTTATCTCACTCTGGCTATTTAAACAATCATTTGGAAATGTCTTGATGACGATGGTATACAAAGATGTTATGTATGTATAGCGTGCCGGCACGCTGTGATGATGGTCATGTTATTATCATTGAATATAGAGTATTTGTGGAGTACTTAAATAAGGAGGAATAACAAAACACGACCACGAACGATAGTAAGTCATCAAATAGACATAATCTCTATGTACAAGTCAAAGCAAAAGAAAACAGAAGTAAGGTACAGTATAAATGTCACCATTGTCTGTCCAGTCCAATGTGTCTGCGCCCTAATCATACAACGTGATACTGTGGTCCCCAATAGAGTTACATCCAAGGAAACCGGCAGAAAAAGGGAAAATTTTGGYAGCTTCTCAGAAGCTTTGACGAAAAGAAAAATAGGGTAATCCTTCGATCACTTGCCGAACTTGAGTATCTGCTTAAAGCTCTCCCATTTGGAGGAGGAAGCTGATGTAGGGACGAATATCTCCCACCTGAACAAGTTCTCTCTTCAACAACTCGCACCATATAAATGCGAGAGGGGACGTACCTGATGATCAATCTTCCCCTTTGACCCGTCCAATTTACACCTGCACTGGCATCGATGCCTTTACCGCCATCATCATCGCCTGGACTCCGGGTATTACTCCTCACCGGCATCCCGGCGTCTTCGACGATATAGATGCCAGTCATCTTGCCATCCCGTCCTTTTCCGCTCCGGCAGTCAACCTCGAACACCAGCTCTTTTCCGTCCACACCCGAAACAACCACTTTGGCCTTTTCGTCCTTGAGCCTATCCACCCACGGCAGCCTTACTTCCAAAACCAAATCATCTTCTTTGTACCTTAGATGCTTGCGAGGTTTCTTGTCGCTGGTTTTCTCCTGCCTGTCTCCATCCTGATCCCTGTGTTTTCGCCGGTCTTTGTCTTTCTTTTCGTCTTTCCCTTCATCACGGCTCTCGCCGCCGCTACCATCCCATTCATGCCCTCTCACAAACCTCTCATGCTTCGCCTCTGTTACGACGAACACCAGATCCTGCTTTGTTCCATCCCGCCTCTCGTGTCCGGCATCGCGGAACACAATCTTCGTTCCGGAGCGACATCCCGGAGGGACATCAACATCTAAGACCACGGCTTTGGTATTACCGGTCAAATAGCGCCGTTTGATGCGGTAGCATAGGCGCTTGCCGTGGAAAATGTCTTCCAGAGTGAGCGGTAGGGGGTATGTCCATTCTGGAGCCAGGTCAACCTTGGGATAGTCTTTAAGAGAGGGAAACGAGTTATAATATTCTTTAAGCTCGGTTGCTTTGTATTTAGTGCGGCCGTGTTTAGGGTGGGGTTTGGCATGATCATTAGAGTGGCCATGATTAGATGACGATTTAGTTGGAGAAGCAGTGTACGTAGGTTCGKAACGGGAATCACGACATTCGTAATCATGAGAAGAGGTAGTCGACGATGACGACGAGTTGGATTTTGGACTCTTTTTCGGGTGTTGTTTGCGAAGCTTTGCACGTGGCGGTTTTGGTGAGGCGCCTGAAGACGGCTTGGCGGTGTGGTTAGTTGTGGAGCCACATGCCGTTGAGCTATGATCGTCAACATCATCACATGTTGCAGAACTTTTGGTAGACAATGAATCTGAATCCTTCTCGTCTGGCAAAGAAGTACTTGACGATGCGGGAGAAGATGCGGGTGACGAGTATGGTGAAGATGATGGGGTCGTAAAAGGAGATGACAATGGAGTGGAAGAGGGCGTTGAGCTCGAAGAGGAACAGGTTGATTTGAATGAGCGCGTTGAGGAGTCCGAAGTAGACGGAGATGCCTTGGACGGAGTCGGCTCCTTAGCGTCATCCTGTTCCTCAGCTGGTTTTTCTGGAGGCCTGTCAGACGCAGACTTTTGCGACGCCGCGGTCTTGCGTGCCCTTTCACGCAGCACAGCGCGGTAGGCAGTATTAAGCTGTCCCCATCCAGTTAGTGGAAACACGTGGGCAGCAGATATAACCTACTTCAATGAAGTTCCGCGTTGCAAGGTCCTTGTCATTCGCATGCCGATCGGGATGGCACTCCAGGGCCTGCCGAACACGGTGAATGAACATGGCAACCAGTAGCGAGTGTAAGACAGACCTTGTGCTTATATGCGAGTCTTACTTCGTCGTCTGTGGCATCGGGCATGATGCCCAGGACGGTGTATGAGCTCATGGCTTGATAAGAACAAGAGCGGGGAAGAGTCGAAGCAAGCCATGTCGGACCTTAAAGTGCATGCGGCGGGAACGTGTTGCATTGCTAATGCTATTACGTTTGTTTGCGTTTGTTGTGCTACGACCCGGAGCGCGCGTTGGCTATATTTGGCTGCGACGTGTTTGGCGCTGCTTGCGTCACACCCGCCAGCGCGCTTGCGAGCAGCAATGACGACTGCAACGCTCCGCTCGCTCTATGGCCGCGCGACTCGGGCTTTCCTCCACCGCGACGTTGCGCTCACCCACTCCCTAGTACAGTCCGCATTTTCTATCCTTCAGTCACCTACCCTACACCCTGACGCGCTAGCCGAATACCGCCGTAAATGGGACATCCTGCGCATAACCTTCGAGACACTCATCTACTCTTCTCCGCCCTCTCCACAAACGACACTTCCAAATGAACTCAAACAACTGCTCCTCGAGTCTCCGCAAGCCTTCCTGAAGTTGAYGTATACACGGTCTCTGACTCTGTTTACTCCTTCGGAAGGAGTCACCCAAAAAGGCGCCCCCAGCGCTACATACCTCCCTCCTCAAGTACTTCTCACTTTGGTCTACGCTAGCGTGAAATTAAACTGTCATGATTCTGGGAGGTACATGATCGAAGAGTGGCTGGCACGACGGGATCCACTTTCGCCGCCTGACTCAACTTTCTCGCCCGAAGGYAATGGGTACGAGAAAGCACTGGAGCTTTATTGTCTGCATATACTTCCTAATCTAGAGCAGTGGGAATACGCGCGCGAGTTTCTAGCGTACGAGACGGAGCTGCCTGATGTAGTTCGAGAGGTAAATCTTTGCTTTATGTTTCAATGGTCAGTTGCTCAATAGTCTCTCAGAAATTCACATCAACGCTAAATGCATTGCATGCGCAAACCCTAGCTGCACGGAAAACACCACAACCAAGATACAGCTCTCCACCCTCAACCTCTACGCGCCCCGTCTCCCCCACACCCTCTACGGGATCTATCTCTTCTCTGTCGACAACATCGAACCACACGATAACGCCGTCCCGTTCCGGAGGACGTCGTCACCTCAATTCCCTGTCGTCTATATCAGGGCTTCCCTCAGCATCAGCATCGACTGATTCGCTCTCTTCAGATACCACGGCCACACCGCGCGGCTACTCATCGTGCCGGAAATCACGTTTCACCAATGGACATCATCAACCCCATGACCCTGATCACCGCGACAAGTCCTCCCCCGCAGACCGCTCATCATCTAGAGGATCTCGCCAATCATCATCATCCTGGTCATCGTTTCCCTTCGTATCAACTACAAATCTTGATCCATCACAACCAAGTACATATAGGATTGTCAAGGCAACCCTAGCGTCTTATTTTACGCTGCCAAAACTTTCAACCCTTCTCATTATTTTTGTCCTTTTCCCTGTGATTTCATTCTTGCTCCGGCTCCGGCATCGGCGTCGAAAACTGCTAGCCGGTGGCGGTGCATCTATTCCTAGCAACGCAAGTGGCGTGATAACGCCACTGAGAAACGGATCGAGCGCTGGTACGAATGTTGAGTTGGTAAAGAAGAAGCTGCGGCAGATGGGGGCAGCAGATGCGTCGCTTGCATGGAAGTTGTGGATGGATATTGTGAGGATGGTGATGGATACGGTGAAGATGGCTGGGAGTGGGTTGGTGTAGGTTATATTTTTGCTATCGTACACTAAATGTGCTTGAGTATTGTAATGTTATAGATTCTCGTGATAGATGATAATTGAACTTCTTAAGCAGGGTAACTTGCAAGCACATGTACCACATGATTTTCAGCCATTTGTTGCCAAGTTATTGCCTTCCAGGTTGATTGCACAATCTCTGGGTCATATAATAATACAAAATTGAATACTAAGGAACTAATGACTAATGTACAAGCACCATACTACTGTGACTCATACTGCATTCACAGGGGAAGGCTTGGTAAAGACTATTTATTTCTGATGATGACCTGCATGTTGAGCCTCCTGGAGCAGTTACAGGTTGGTGATGTTTGAAACATGTATATTCTAATGTGACTGTCAGATTGTACTAAGGTTCAACTTGATGATCAGAAATTTGATCCTTATCCCTTCATGTCATTAGCATGAACTTTGCTCCTTGCTTGGAAAACAAACAGAATTTTTTTCGAAAACTGTAAGCAGTGATTTCTTTCTTCTGAAAAAAAAAAAATCAAGTCAATGTCCATGTAACTAGCTTACAGGATGCCAAATCTTAGCTGGTATTGTGTTTAGTTCATGATTATTCTCCAAGATTCCATAGCAATTGTCATCATTGCCAGCCAAACATTTTGGATGAAGAAGTCACTGAAATATTCTTTGAACCAATTCAAGGAACAGGGTTATGCTGAGAAGTTGAAGATGCAGATCAGCTCTGTCAGTGGAAAAGAATTGCCTGTATTTCTGCATGATGTAATTGTCAACATCTGATGCGTGTTTCAGTGTGCTTCCTACATTGACTATGTAATATTTGATGATTCTTTCTATGTTGCAGCAACATGCTGTATTCCCCTTTTCGTTGTCCAAAAGCAACTCAGCTCACGCCGGTTATCTTCCACGCACATCTCTAGCAGGTGAAATCTTCCTCTCGTGTCCATTGCCGTATACGCCCGTGGCAGATGCTGCCCTACATGTTCTGATCACTGGGTCGTAATATATCCCTCTGTGACACGGGATGCGGTACAGCCCTCCTATGGTACACAACATGGCGTACCATCCCATACTCTACCTGTGAGAAATCACCTGATGTCATGTCACCATTGGAAGACGCATCGAGCTGATGGAAGTTGATTCTGAACAATGAATCTGATGATCYGATGATCTCTATCTACAACCGTGATGCCAATTTGGGTGTAGTCACATTTTCAGGAACTAAACAGCCAGAAATAAGACACGCGTGGCAAGTACTCCACTCATCGATGCATCCACTCATCGATGCACCATCTGCATCCGTTCTCTTTGTAGTGTTCTAATTACTGGGACTCACCCTTCGTTCGGCAAAATGCCTTATTCTGGATGTCCGGTCCGCATATGAGTATGCTAAGAAAATGTACTTCGCTGAGTRGGGGACTTGCGAAATCAAGATGCATGGTAGACGAGAACTTCAATTGCAAGTTGAAACATACGTGCAAACAGGTGAGCACGCCCTTTGCCCGGGCACTCCAGTATATATATCATCTCAATGATAGAGACATTTTAAAGTGAAGTACGGCAGAGAACGGTTTYAAGCGGCAGAATCAGCTGTACAAGGGCCCTGCATTGCGCCTACTTTTGCACCAATCCATGAAGTCCCCGACTACCCCGGGGCCAGCACTCACCCTCGACGATTGAATTGAGAAGACTACATTTCGTACGACAACTATGATTGACAGAAAATTGTTCGTGATCCCGATGCCGCACGCCGTTATCTTCAAGTTCAAACGTTCACATGTCGCCAGTGCACAGCAATTGGTCCCATTCCCTACGGATTATCAGCGTAGTGCCTGCGAAAACAGAGGAGAAAATACGTCATCCGCCCCGTGTCAAACATCGCGTACACCTCAGTCCTTACATGTAGTTGTTACGGGTCTTTTCAGGGGCTAGAAAGGGAGGACATTCCCGATAAGGGGGTCGGAAGTGATCGTTGAATAGGGGGCGGGGTGGGCGGCTCGCGTACATAAGACGAGTGAGTTGCTGGTGCTTGGGAATTACCTACACCTGATGGGCTGCAAGCGCGAGGTCGAAGATTCAGAAGGATTGCCAGTGAGCAGCCCTAAGATGGTTTTCGCTTGTCGATGCGTTGTACTCGCCTTGTCCCTTATTCTCGTATCCACGACGTCGCGCATAGATGACACCTGCACAAGTACAGAGACTTCTGTCTCACTTCTCGGTCAACAAAGCCCGGTCCTTCCCCAACAAGCAAGCCTCAAGAAGCCATTCCGCCGCCACATAGTGGCGATAGGAGACTTGCACGGTGATATGGAGAATGCCAAGCGTGTTTTAGAATTTTCTGGCGTGGTGGATGAGAACTTGGATTGGTCCGGAAAAGTGGACATGCTCGTACAGACGGGCGATATAATAGACCGGTGAGCATGCTCATCTCCCCCCATAGTCGTATCGAGTGACCTTACCCATTGTCAGCGGTGATGATACAATAGTATTGTTTGATACAATGGACAAGCTACGCGCACAGGCTGCTGCGAAGGGAGGGCAAGTATTAACACTATTGGGCAATCATGAGTGGATGAATGCTTTAGGTGCACCATACTAGTACCCGTATTTATGTTCGTCTCTAATGCATTGTTTTCAGGTTACTGGAAGTAAGGCTTTGCTCCACATTTGAATGTGTCATTTCAACCTACTGTTTTAAGAGACGTATACCCATCGGAGATTAAGACATTTGGAGGTGCATATGCACGGCAGGAAATGATCTTGACTGGAAAAATTGGCCATACGTGGGCGGCAAACTATACCACTGCACTGCGCCTACCTTTGCACCCTTCTATGGGGCCCCCGAATACCCCTTACCCCAAGGATCAAAACGAGAACGTTGCTGGCGACAACCACAATTACGTTGACGATCATCCATTATCTCACGCAGCGTTATCCTTCGTTCACGGCGGATTGTCTCCAACTTACAGCAACCTGGCCCCATTTCCTACTCGCATCAACAATTTGTCTGCGTCCTTACTCCGAAAATCGCAGGATAGAAAGCCACTATGGCGTCCATTTCCGGAAATTCCACCAAGTATGAGTACATGTCTCTTTACCTTGACGTCTGCTGAATTACCGGCTATCAGGTGCTACTCACGAGGAGCGAGAGTTGTTCAGTAGTGACAATGGACCTCTTTGGTATCGGGGATGGGCTCGTCTGTCTGAAGAACAAGTTTGCGAACAAGTTAATGAAGTGTTGAGGAAGACTGGGACAAGGAGAATGATTATGGGACACACGCCACACCCTCGCGTACGTTATCAAATCAAATCGCTTTACTTGCATTAACGTCATGCAGATTACGTCAAGATGTMACGGGAAAATCATCATCATCGATACTGGCGAGTTCTTGTTCCGAATTTTTGACTTTCATGTTCGACTGAACGTTGCTTCAAGGCATATCGCGTGCGTTTGATGGCGTATTATCTGCCCTGTCTATTGAATATAGTCTGGTACCGGTTACTAGCAATGGTATTGAAAAGTGGGTAGAGGAAGAAGTCATACGCGCGCTGTACGTGGATAGACGGGAAATTTTGGCCTATGACGTTCGGGAGATCGATGATGAATTACTCGGCGATGAGTTTTTCTTATAGATGATATATCACGAAGGTTACGAGATTACAACGATAAACATTTCGGTTGAAATGCAAGACTTGTGATTCATGGAACGCGCGGAGTAATAATGAGTCAGAGTATGCCATTGTGTGACACTGCAAAAATACTGAAAATCGATAAAATAAACAATCGTTTCTCCTCATCCTGCTATGTGATTTTTCGCTCGGCATACAAAACATGACGGTCTGCCTACGGGAGCAATGATTGCAACAGCGTCGCACAGCCACAGCCACGGCCAACCGTCATGGCCTCCGCCTGTCGATGCGCCATACTCTTCTTGTGCCTTGTTCYCGTTGCCCCGTGGCGCATAGATGACAACTTTACAAGCACAGAGACTTTGGTCACATATGACCCACTTCT
>JNHV02000240.1:0-24430 GCA_001691785.3 Amanita brunnescens Koide BX004
AAGACGGCCCTTGATGCCACAGAGGAATCGAAGCTCAGATGGCTGTAATGAAATGTCTAACTCTTCCCACTGCTCTGAATGGACRATGAGATCCACGAGAATTGGACGAACATAAGGATAACATTGTCTCAACAAGCGCATTTCGAGAGATAATGGTGCCCCACAAGTGCGGTCGAGAAAGAAAGCAACAATCTCTTGTGCCTGTCCAAGGCGGGTGACATCGTACCAATCGAACTTGATTCTATTCCAGAACGTCGATCGCATCGAGAAGAATACGRCTCTCCACTGGGAACAGACATGACCGAGATGCCATGGAAAGTTGCGAGTGGCTGCTCCAAGTCGCAAAGGTGACGAAAAATGCTTGAAAACGTCTTGCATTATATCCAAGGGGATGTCGGACATTGTGGTATTGGGTTACGTTAATCACTGAATTATCTAAGTAAATCTCTGTAAGAGCGGGTCAGAATGCAGAAGTTAACAAAAACGAGCAGGGAGGCTTACATGGTGGGATCCTGATAATACGGCGTGTCTTTACCGTGACTGAGCGCGAGGCACGGAACCGTGTGAACTCCTCTCACAATGACCACTGTCATCACCAAGCCGCCAGCAATCTTGCCCCGCCCGAGGCCAGACAGGAGCTACGCCACCAACCCGCCTAAATCGAAACTAGGCTATTTTCTATGGCGGCGGAGGATGTGGTTTGAGTCAACCTTTGCGCTTACGGTCATGGAGCCTTGGGAGAAAATCGTGATGCGTAAGTCAGCAAACTTGCGACGTGTCTCAACCCAACCCAACCATTTATAGTGACCATTTTTGCCATCCTCTTCGTCCTGATCATGACCGGATTTGTCAAATACCTGCCGCATAACCTTGCTCTGATGCACCGCCGGGCCATCTATTACCTCTGGGGCCACGAGGGCAGTGACATTCAAATTCTGGCCTAACTCCATCACGCACGTGAAGCCGTCGTCGCAGACATCCATGATGCGGGGAGCATCATTTGATTTGACCCCCATACCAATGATATGATATCCTGGGCCACACACGTTTCGTCATGTCATTCTCTCTGCGTACCTAGGAGAAGGCAATATCTTAACGCTTATCTTACCACTATACACACACATTTCACCATACCGGTTGTGTACGTCTCTGCTCTATGCGTTCTTTCTTATGTTGTTGAACAAGCTAGAGGATGTATGGTATTACAGAGTATAATCATATTAATAATGATGTTCTGCGTGGGAACCTTTCCTAACGACCCTTCTATTTTTGGTTCATCAACTTACAAAGTTATAATAACGTCTATACCCTTTCCATTCGTTCACTCGCACCACTTCTCGCCCAAAGCTAAGTCTTAGGCTAGCTAGCTGCCGAAATGCCCCCTTCCGTCGACGAATGCACGTCCGACCATTATCTAATTCCACCAAAGCCAGACCTCAGCTGGACACGTCCTCCAAAATCAACATGGCGCAAGATGTTATGGCGTTGGAGAATTTGGGTGGAGGTGACATTCGTCCTGTCCATGCTAGAGCCCTGGGAGAAGATAATACTCAGTATGTATTTTCGAATGCGTCTCTTCATCCTCTAACTATTCTTCTCGTGTGTGTAGTTGTCCTCTTCGCCACCTGCAACGTCGCGCTGCTTGCCGCCATCATCATATACTTTCCCGCGCACCTCGTTCATGTACACGAGAGAACGACGTACTACCTATGCGGTAACAACAGCGCTATACTCCCAGACTGTTCAACCCGCCTACTTTACGAGTAGCCTGGTCGTCGTCATACTCCCACTCGGCCTTTTTCTCCGACGTCTCCGGTCATGCGCACTTTTACCTTTATTACGTGGCTCCGTTAGAGCGGCGTTCTCTGTCGCTCAGGACGACAAACGAAACACCATCCATATCGTTTCGCATTCATTTACCTCCGACGGCCGGGGCACCGGGATGCATTATTAAAACATGGACAATTTCGATATCGTCCATAACCCGATTCCTGCGCAGAAGGCGATTATTTATACAAATGGTTTCTCTGGGAGGAATCTTGAAGCGCGTTTCGTTCGTAACTTACTGTACACGAATAATGGCTCCACGATCACTACACACGTCATCGCGTCATCAATAGCCATCGTATACCAATATAATCATGGGTCATGCTTACAGAGTCTTTTGGTCATTGTATGCATCATGGTCTTGTGGAGGATATCTAATTTGGGAGCCTATACATATATCAGGTACCCATTGCAGAGTTTGTTATCGCGTGTCCCTTTAAATAGTTAGGCTTGGCAATACACACGTACCCAATCAGTCTAGCCATTTGTAATGATAAACGTACATGCCGACTGATCCATGAACTGATAATAGACCTGGGCACCCGGCGGCCCCACTCCCTGCGGACACGTGCTGCTACATTGGACAAATCGAGAGCGTGTATTGCCGCAATATTGCCACCMCAGCAGGTTACATCTAACTTTAATTTCGAATGCCTTTCGTTTCGGATTCCCGTTAATCTCATTCAGCCCCAGGTAACTTGCACGGTTACTCCATATCCTTTCTTACGCTGCTTGATTAGTGGGCACTACTCACCATCCTACATAGTACATATCGTTTGTTGTCGGTTTTGGGCATCAATATTTATGTTTGTGTCTCAGATCGATTGGGACGGAAATAGATAGAATGAAGGACTTGACGTCGTGATTACCAAACGTCCAGCCGCTTTCCTCCTTGATGGGGTTCCTCTGATCAGCGTCATACTCTTCCCTTGACTTCGAAGACGTACTGTAGTTRCTTGCTACAGTAAGCGCCCGCAAAGGATTCTTGCTTGGGACAATCTAGCGGATTCGTCATACAGAATAATAGACTCCATGTGGCATTTTTTGACTATCTTGGAAACACCTGCTCTGCAACGACTGAAGGTCGACCATTATGTTTCTCAGGACAGCGCTGGAATAGTAGCAGCCTTCCTCTGCAGATTGGATATCAAGCTCAGCACTCTTGTCATACAGGATGGTCCCGCGGCGATTGTTACGGAGATTCTGCGATTTACGCCCGAGCTCGGAAATATGGTTCTGCTCCGAGTTTCAAATATGGCCGATGTATTCAAGTGGCTTGCCGGAACAAGACGGCTGCGACGCAGTAACCTAAATGTACTATGGGCATATTCGGAATCTGAAGGGGATGAGAAAGGTTTGAGGCCACTACACGACATGATAGCTCAACGAAACCCTGCGGGTGATGCGAGGGATCCGAGCCCAAGAGAACTGACGTTCCAGCATCCCGACGAGGGCCAAAGTGCAGTAGCAGATTTAGAAGGTGCAGGGACAAGGGGGTCCGATTTGAGTTCTCGACATTGCCAGCGTGATCTGTGACATCGTATGTACGTGACCAGAACCTCGATATCACAAACATTAACGATAACGAGACACCGCACACACAATCCCGTTGGACGGACGGACGTTCCAAGTGTGGAAGATGAATCAACCTGTCTCCCTCGCTATACGGGCCCTCCAGAAACCGGTGTTCAATGATGAGCTCCAGATTGATGGTGTGCCGAAGAATAGGGAAGATATTCTTTGGAATGGTTGAAGTCTCTTTAAAGGTAACAGTGGTCAGTGATGACCACTTGAACGTGAATAGCCACACAGGGGCGTCCCATAGTACGACATGTGTTAAAAGATGTGCATCTTCGAGAACACGGACGACCATATTGCCTGTACTCCCATGATCCCTGTCCGTTCGTACAATAAATCCAGATTTTTCAACAGTGGAAGGCGGCCCTCGATGCCACGGAGGTATTCCAGTTCAGATAACGGCAATTCAAAAGCTGCCTCTTCCTACTGCTCTGAATGCATGATGAGACCCACCACTATTGGATCAAAATTCGAACGAGAATCCCCCACAAATCCGTTTGAAAAAGAAGGCTACGATCTCCTCGATACGCTTGGCGAATTCTTCCGGATCGAGAGGGCCTTCATCCATTCAATCTCGATTCTATTCCAGAATGTTGATCGCTCTCTAGTGGGAGCAGATGTGACCGAGGTACCATGGAAAATCGCAAGGNAGGTAAGCTTGCAAAGGCAAGGTAAAACCTGGTAAGACATTGCTTGAAATTTTCTTGCGATAGTTCTATGGAAAGATCCGAGGGCATTACCACCATTTCGATGACAACTTTAATTACGGCAAAGCAGATCAGAATGCATAAGTCTACACAAATCTGAAAGGAGCAGGGAGGCTTACATAGTAGTAGTGGTACTACTCCAACTCTNTCTCACGGCGTGGGATTCGGATTCCAATGTTGTGAGTGCGCTCGTCATATGGAACAACTTGTAATTCTATAAACGCACCATTCTCTATCGTGTTGCTAGACGATAACCTCAATAAAATAAAATATTACTACACCTATCCCTGATCGTGCCTTTCTCGACGATAATAAATATTAAATAACAACATCTCAGAATGAATATGTTCTGGAGCCYCGAGTCAGCTATCATTCTCCAAAACACGAGGATCGACGTACTCTTGATGCATTTCCACGCCCCCGATTTTATTTTTCAACTTAAGATCTATGTCAGAAACCGCGGCAACGACGTCATTGCTCAACCCCTTAGGGCCGCAGACACAGACAAGCATTCCGCTCAGGACGAATTGAGATGGGGTGACTGTAGCTGTGGAGCTATTAACATCGTCTATCGCCCGTGTGATTGCGCTTTCCATCATGCTAACAAGGTGTCGGCGACCTGGGCGACCTGGGTACTTTGTTATGTGGTGTCTCGGCAGGTCCACTCGCAATTGGTCCAAGCCACTGGCGGAACTAGAGCCACCTTTCAGCTCCATGTAGGGGGTATTAGGACGAGTATAATGGACAGAGATGGTCAAGTATGAGCATGAATTCATGAATAACGTGAGAAGCGGTAATAGCGGTGCGATACCATCTGTAACAATTCCACGCCATAAGCAACACGATGTTGGCATATAAAAGGCATGCKAACCTTCATTCTGGACTATCCATACAAGTTCAATCACATTGACACGACTTTCGCCATGCAAGGCCTTCTGCACTAGATCCTGAATAGTTGACAGGGCGAACGTGATGCCGCTACCGCCTATGATCATGACCACGGCAGAAAACGAAGTGAAAATTGCATGACCAGGTCCGCCTATTATGCATGATGTTAGTCGTCATGCGTCATATATTGCTGATCGACCAAATTACCATATGGACCTTCAATCAAAACCCTAACTGTTCTGCCGGCATCTGCAACACCAGATTCAATTGCTTGAGAAGCCTTAGCAGTGTTAAATAGTCTACTCGTCCATCCACCAGTTTTTTTGCAAATCAGAACAAGCCCTTCCTCGCCTACGAGACCGGCCTTCGAGTTAGCCGGGGCACTTGCGATGGTGAATGGATGAGGCTCCGTCCAGCGGAACCAACCAAGCGACTTGGACAGGACCCGTATTCGAACATGTTGGCCAGCACGCCAACCGTAGCTAAGTGAGCGAATCTCAATAAGCGTGGCACCAAGGGTCGGCAGAGCGCGGATTGTAGCGGTAACATAACGCGTCTTCAACAGGCAAAGCACCCGATCTAAAAGGTAGACAACAGAAACAGCGATAATGAACGGGAGAGTCGTTGGATGGTGCAAATGCAACTGGTGCCATGTGAGTTTACAATACAGGCACTTGTACAAATCCRCTTACAGCAGGAACAATGAGTACATAACCCACGAGATGAGTGATTCTGAATATGTTGTAGGCCTTTTCCCTGACGATGGACGTGGAGAACACAAAGATAATGTCCATACAGGTCAAAGTCACCAGACCCCACCGATTGGAAGGATTTGTGAACTCTGTAGAAATGGTATGGAGTACCGTCCACTTATAGACTACCAAAAATCATTATATAAAACGGGTAGATGAAATTCAGTACGTACACCAGCCAATAGCATGAACGTTTGCCGCAAGGACAACCAGACGCCCGACATAACGGTGGAAATAATTCAACTGAAACAAAGGTAACCGGGTGCTGATACTAGAAATACAAAAAACATACACTTTGATATCCWATTCCGAGAAGCAAACCAGGTACATTATTCTTTGCTGAGAATGCATACACAAACGGCAGCTGACAAGCAGCGACTAGACCGGACCGTATGGGGTTCTCTAAGAAGTTGGAGCGATAAGAAAACCCATATAGCAGGATTCCCAAATACGCTAACATGAGTAAGACCTGTAGATTAGAATACCCGGGTACGACGGACAGTCGTAAGCGCTCCACAAAGGGATGTAGGAACGCGGGGTAAGCTGGTATATGCGGAGGATACGTGGGTCGTAGAGTCACTTGGCTATCGACCGGTCGTTGGACGCTATGCTTGTGGGAAACGTGTGATTTGCCGGTTGTAGCAGATACAGACTCGCTGGATGGGTTTTCTTTTATCGGATTAGCATCACCACGATTGGAATTCGGCAGCCTCCATCCGTTTACTGCTTGGTATTGAAGAAAATGCCCTTCAGACCATTCTGACTTTGTCCAGAGCCTGRAAAACGCGCGAGGAAGCCGAAGAAGTGCCATATACCCAATGAGAGCAGCGACCAAGATATCGATATGCTCCACAAGAAGAAGCTGGTTGACCTGAGCAGTCAGCTGCTGAGCGTTGGCTCGTTTGTCATGATGCATAGCGGTGACAAGTGGCTGAARAGGAAGCGTTCTATCTGAGAGGCCCGGCTTGCTTTGAGACGCATAGTATCCAAGCGATGCGTATTTATGTAGGATTCCTGAGATTCGGACTTGGGGCCGCTGTCTATCGCATGTCGCCAGCCAACTAGTCACTAGTCAGTGACCTACRTGCGTCGTTCTTGGGAAGGATTTCATTGTTGACCAGTAGTCCGTGCTCTTGAATCACAGATGAGCGACGAGTTCAGAGTGATGCTACTATTTATGGCTTGGCAATAGTGACCGTGAGCGTGACCCTTAGTAAGGCTCACTGGACTCGGGAACCAGATGTCGACTTGTCATTGTCGCCCACATATCAAGTAACGTCAAGGCATCGGTATGCAAATTGCATAACTGGCCCCGGGTCCGCTGATATCAATTGTATAGTCTCACGAGGATCTGCAATTCCTGATGCTGTCGGAGGATGGGAAAGATTCCCTCTCAAACATAGATACCGCAAGCCACACTGAGAACGTTGCCAATGCTACAAAGAACCGTTCTAAATACTTCCTACCAGGTGGAGGGGCGCAACTRGAAACATCACCAATGAAACTTGCCTCTAATACGTAAGTGTAAAAATCAAAACGTTCAATCCTGGTATATTAGCATGCGCATCCTGTCGACCTTCCTCTCGTTCTAACTCTCCTTTTCACCTCTGAATGTTATGCTGAACAACTGTGTGTTGACATTGTTCATCACAGCGGCTCTTTTGCTCTCCACGGCTGCCTATCCCAATCTGCAGCCAGGGATTATTCCCCTTCGCAGGCGAACCACATTAACGGGGGTGAATGGCGTCTTTGATTATGAAAAGGCTTCATGCTCTACACAAATCACTATGAATAAGTATCAGCGGAACAGGATAAATATTGAGCGTAACCTGAAGGCCAAGGTCTGTATTTCCCTGCCCCTCTAAGAGTTGGCCTGATTATCGTTGGCTTCCAGACTGCACAACAGCCTGCTCAACTCTCCCATGCTTCATCTGGCAGAACAGGTTCAGTGCCGCTTACCGACCAACAATCTGGTGCGGAATGGACTGGATCCATYTTGGCGGGCACCCCGCCCAAACCTTTTCTTATCGACTTCGATATTGGTTCAGCTGATCTCTGGATTCCTTCATCGAGGTGTACAAACCAAACTTGTTCAGGGAAACACAGATACGATGCTAGTGCGTCAAGCACTTCGGCGCTTCAGTCAGGTGCCTTCTCCATCGTGTATATAGACGGCTCAGGTATGTCCGGTGATATCTATACGGATACGGTTTCTGTCGGCGGGATCAAAGTAGCGAACCAATACTTCGCCTCGGCGACGCAGATGACCGGTGGCTTTGGTACATATGATGGGTAAGAAATCATCTTTTACGCCTTGCGTACCGAGCTTCTCCCTAAATGCATTCTTCTCAGCATCCTCGGTATGGGCTTCGAACTCAATTCGGGCCTCGGGAAGCCCCCTTTTTTCCAGACAGCTATTTCACAAGGCGCTGTGTCAAATCCTGTCTTTAGTTTTTATCTCTCTCCCAACGTCTCTGAGCTATATCTCGGCGGCACCGACTCGCAACACTACACCGGACCAATCGAGAAGCACATCGTCATGAACCCYTCAGCTCCCACATTCTGGCAGCTTGACAATGCCACAATCAGCGTCAATGGGAAAGCTGGAGTGGTGTCGGGCTTTCAGACCATCATTGACAGTGGAACATCGGTCATGTATGGTCCGACGGATGCGGTGGCTCAGATGTATAGTCAAGTGCCAGGAAGCCAGGACTGGGAGAATGGATTTTACCTTGTTCCATGCAGTAGCGTACCGGTCATAGGCTTTTCGTGGGGTGGGCTTGATTGGACGATCACAGCTGATAAGTAAGCATTGTATAGCTTCAATTTCTTCCGTCTGTTCCTGAACGCGTCAATCAGCTTCAACCTGGGCGAGGAGTCCGCGGGCAGTTCAATGTGTGTTGGAGCTCTCGCGGCACAGGACCCATCGATACTGGGAGATAACGTTTGGCTGTTGGGTGATATGTATGTACACCACGCTGCTCTTTGATGGGTTTTTATTAGACCGAGCTAACATAACTTTGATAGATTCATGACTAGTGTTTACAGCGTGTTTGACATGTCGACGCCGTCTATTGGTTTCGCGCAACTCTCTGGCCATTAGACTGGGTGACTTGTTGAGTAGCGTATTCCAATATCAACCTCGATGCTATATCTTACTATCAGTTCGACACTGTACAAGTGCTAGTCTACAAGTGTGCCGGTCCAATATCGACATATATATTTGAGCTTTCAGAATGTCGATGCGTCATGCCGTTCTTCCTTATTTTCGAAGCTTGAAGCTTACCTTTGATAGAACCACGAATAATAGACAAAAAAAAGATTGACCGGGCTGTATTCTATAATTATAGGTCAGGCCACAAGAGCATGCCGCTAAAAAGCTAATTCTATTGTTATGCTTATCACTTTGTCCATAGTGCTACTAAATATATTGTGTGATTCAAACTCAGAATCCAAATGTTCTGGAGGTTCGCGTCAGCTGCCATTTTCCAAACATGA
The DNA here is from genome assembly GCA_001691785.3 of Amanita brunnescens Koide BX004. NCBI lineage: Eukaryota > Fungi > Basidiomycota > Agaricomycetes > Agaricales > Amanitaceae > Amanita > Amanita brunnescens. The sequence continues at coordinate 9,251 of JNHV02000240.1, forward strand.
AGCAAGATCAACATACGCTAGATGCATTTCCACGCCTCCAATCTGAGCTTTCATCTTCGAATTAATGCTAGAAACCGCAGAAACGACTTCTTTGCTCATCCCATGGGGACCGCAAACTCCAACAAGCATTCCGCTAGGGACGTGTTGAGTCGATCTCTCCGCCGCACCTTCGACATCGCCAGTCGCGCGCATGATGGCGTGCTCCATTAAGCTGACCAGGTGTTGTTGTCTTGGGCGTCCTGGGTGCTTTGCTATGTGATGCCCCGGCAGATCCACTTGCGAGTGATCCCGGCTACTGGCGGGACTATCGACAGCGCTTTTCTGTTCCGCGTGATGGGAGAACGGGCGAGTATAATGCACAGAGATGGTTAGGTATGAGCATGAACTCATGAACGATGTAAGAAGCGGCAACAGCGGTGTTATAATATCTGCAACAATGCCGCTCAGCAAGCAACACAACTTTGAATGAGAGAAGCAAGTAACCTGGACTTTGGACTATCCATACAAGTTCGATCACCTTGACACGACTTTCGCCGCATAAGCCTTTCTGTACCAGGTCTTGAATAGTCGACAGGGCAAATGTGATGCCACTGCCACCTATGATCATGACGACGGCTGAGTACGAAGCAAAGATCGCATGCCCCGGTCCTCCTATATGATTCATCAGGTGAGTCGTTGACAAATTCCCAAGCGAGTAAGTTACCGTATGGGCCTTCAACCAAGACCTTAACAGTTCTGGAAGAACCGGATTCAACAGGTCCCTTAGCCATATTGAATAATTTACCCGTCCATCCACCGGCCTTCTTGCAGATTAAAACAAGACCATCCTCTCCTGTGAGACTAGTGTTTGGGTCGGTCGGAGCACTAGCAATGGTGAATGGATGGGACTCCATCCAGCCGAACCAACCGAGTGATGTGGACAGGACGCGTATCCTAACATGTTGGCCAGCTCGCCAACCATGATTGAGTGAGGGGATCTCAATACGCGTCGCAGAAAAGGTCGACAGGGGACTGATTGTGGCATTAACGAGGCGTGTCTTGAGCAAGCAAAGTGTGCAATCCAGAAGGTAGAAAACTGAAATAGCGATAATGAATGGGAGAGTAACTGGATGGTGCGAGTACACCTGGTGCCATATGAGTTTAAAAGATATAGAACGTGTATGAATTCACTCACAGCAGGAATAATGAGTATGTAGCCAACGAAATGGGTTGTTCTGAATAGGTTATATGCCTTTGCCCTGACAATGGGCCTGGAAAACACAAAAATAATGTCCGCAATGGTCAAGGTCACCAGACCCCACCTATTGGAAGGCTCTTTGAACTCTTTAGAAATGGTACCGAGTACTGTCCACTTATAGACTACCAAAATCATTAAGTAAAACGTGCAGATAAAATTTAGTACGTACACCAGCCAATAGCGTGAACGTTGACTGCAAGGACAACTAGGCAGCCGAGGAAACGGTGGAAAACATTCATCTGGAATAAAGGTGAGCTCGTAACCAATACTGGACATGTAGAAAGATACGTACGCCTTTATATCCTATCCCCAAAAGCGACCCAGGCACATTGTTTTTTGAGGCGAATGCGTACAAGAACGGTAGCTGAGAAGCCGCGAGTATACCTGACCGCATAGGGTTGTTTAGGAAGTTGGAACGATAAGACCATGCATATAGCAAGATCCCCAGATACGCTAGCATGATTGTGACTTGTAGATTAGAATAGCCCGGTACGACGGAATGTCTGAAAAACTCCGCTAACGGACGTAGGAATGCAGGGTAAGTCGGTACGTGCGGAGGGTAAGTGTGTTGTTGAGCATCTTCGCTTCTGAGCGGCTGTGGATGATCACTGTTATAGAGCACTTGTGCTCCGCTCGTTGTGGCATCTGAAGAATAAGACTCCTTGATCGGAGCATCCCGACTAGAACTCTGCAGCATCTGTACATTTCTTGGTTTGTATTGAAGAAAATGGCCCTGGGACCATTCCGACTTTTTCCAGAGCCTGGCAAGCGCACGGGGAAGCTGCAACAGTACGAGAAAACCAATAAGAGCAGCGATGAGGATATCAATATGCTCCAACAACAGAAACTGGTTGTTCGGAGGAATCATCTGCTGAGCGACGGATCGTTGGCCTAGGTAGCCATGAGACATATTGGTGGTCGAAACAAAAAAGTGAAAGTGGAACTTTTGAAGTAGGACGACTTGATGGGAATTGTATTGTCATGATATACGAGCAATGTGTATATATCATTCAGGATTACTCAGACTGCGCAAACTCGCCCCAGACTGCGCATTTTGGGTGCCTGGGTTGAAGCATAAAACTATCCCCCACGGTGGCTTCGGCCAGGCATATACGGCATGGGTTCTCAAGAGAAAGATTTGCTATTAGTATAACCACGTTCTCTTGGCATTCTAAATCCGGTCGGCGAGATGGCTATCCGACGGTGATGAATGTGTAAGTTACCGCGGGGATAGCCAGACTGAATGGTCACCAGAGTAGTTATGACGCCGCTGTGCCATATACAACAAGATACAAATGGAACAACAACAAAAACAATACAAAACCCTCTTTGCTATTTTTGGCTTATCAACCGATCAGAACTAACCTCGGAATCAACAAAGAAAGATAAAGATAAGGATTTGATTTAGAGCTCGATTTGTAATTATGGCTTTGATATAAACGGCTCTATTGTACAGTAAGAATCTGTAAGAATGGGCGACTTATGAGCGTGATAAATGATCACAATACTTGGGCGCATCAGATTTACGATGGTTTCGAAGTTCGTATACGTACAGTCTCACTCATCACAGTGTTCCTTGGTCTAACCTGTTTCGTTCCCCGGTCAAAATGCGCTGCGCGCGGATGCAATGGCCTCTCGAACTTGGCACTACAGCCTACTACAGCACTGTGCTGCGCATTTGATACCATGCCCTGGTCTAACCACAAGCAGAAAACATGATGGTAGCCGACGCAACAGATTCCCAGGCACGACCGAGGATTTATTAGCTCCAAACGATACCCACGATACTTTAAGTTTAAGGGTCCTCACGCGTTTCGGCCAGTCRCAATCTGTCACGTCTTCCATGGGCTGGCGCCGAAGTCGCAGCTGAGTGGCTGTGTTGGTCCCTTAAAGTGTCCCGAGTGGCCGAGTGACCATAAGCTCGGATAAGTAAGCAATTGCAGCCGTTCAGCCCGAAGTCAGCTGTCATGATCATCGCTCCACCAGGGAGGATAGATCATAACTGGATCTAGTAATAAGTATAAAAAAATCTATAGCTACACTTGTCATTATATTCTCACATCTTCCAAGATACAGAATGATAAAAAACTTAGAATCCAAATGTTCTGGAGCCCCCCAAGTCAGCTGTCATTCACTGAAACAAAGATCGACGTACTCCTGATGTATTTCCACGCCGCCAATTTGAGTTTTCATCTTCGAGTCGATGCCAGAAACGGCGGCAACGACGTCGTTACCCATTCCCAGGGGGCCGCAGACGCCGACCAGCATTCCACTCGGGATGCGATGCGGTGGAGTCATATTTTCATCATTGAGATCACTAGTTGCCCGCACGATGGCGTTTTCCATCACGCTAACCAGATTTCGCTGTCCTGGGCGGCCTGGGTACTTTACGATCCGATGTCCCATTGGGACCTGTTCCGCTATGCCTGTAGAACTAAAGCCAGAGTYGCCGCTTTTGGACGGGGTGTATGGGCGAGTATAGTGGACGTCAATGGTCAAGTAGGAACACGAATTCATGAGTGACGTGAGAAGCGGTAATAGAGGTGTCATAGCATCTGGGATAATTTCGCGCCATAAGGGATATGATATCGGACTGGTAGAAAGGTACAAACCTGGATTTGGCACTATCCACAAAAGCCCAATCACCTTGACACGACTTTCACCCCTCGTGCCTTTCTGCACCAAGTCTTGAATAATCGGCAGGGCGAATGTGATGCCGCTGCCACCTATGACCATGACTACAGCAGAGTATGAAGCGAACATCGCATGACCGGGTCCTCCTATCGGGTATGATATTAGTCGTCGATAGATTCCAGAGTGATTCAAATACCATATGGGCCTTCAATTTGAATTATGACGGTTCGGCCGGCATCTCCAGCACCGTACTCAGTTGATTGGGAGGCCTTAGCCATATCATATAGTCTACTTGTCCATCCACCTGCCTTTTTGCAGATCAAAAGAAGCCCTTCCTCTCCGCCGTCTGTGGTGGCTGGAGCGCTCGCGATGGTGAATGGATGTAATTCCATCCAGCTGAACAAACCAAGCGATGTAGACAAGACGCGAATCCGRACATGCTGGCCAGCTCGCCAACCATGATTGAGCGAGGGGATCTCGATACGCGTCGCGGAAAGGGACGGCAGATGACGGATTTTAGCTATGACGAGGCGCGTCTTGAGCAGACAAAAAATCTGGTCCAGAAGGTAGACAACCGAAACAGCGATAATGAATGGGCGTGTTACTGAATGGTGTAGGTACAACTAGCGTGGCGTAAGTTCGAAGGCTACCACGTCACATGTATCCGTCGCTTACCGCAGGAACAATGACCCAGAATCCCACGACATGAATGGTTTTGAATATGTTGTACGCCTTTTCCCTGAAGATGGGTAAAGAAAACACGAAGATAGCATCCATACATGTTAAAGTCACCAAGCCCCACTTATTGGCTGGATGTTGGAATGCGAGGGACATGGTATCAGCGGTACTCCATCGATAAACTGCCGAAAATCAATATCTAAAAATGCATATAGAAAATTCCATACGTACTAAAACAAAAAGAATGGATGTTGGCCGCAAGGACAACCAGGCACCCAACGTAGCGGTGGAAATAATTTAGCTGAAGTAAAGTTAAGCCTTGTATTGATACCAGCCTGAGGCAAAAAAACGTACGCTTTGATATCCAAGTCCCAACAAGGAGCCAGGTATGCTATTCTTTGCCGCGAACGCATACAAGAAGGGCAGCTGGGAAGCAGCAATTATACCTAATCGCGTGGGGTTATTGAAGAAATTGGCGTGATAAGAATACGCGTATAGCAAAATCCCCAAGTATGCCAACATGACTAGGACCTGTAGATTAGAATACCCGGGTACGATGGACAGGCGCAGACGTTCCGCGACGGGACGTAAGAATGCGGGATAAGCTGGTATATGTGGGGGATACGTGGGTCGAAGAGCCTTTTTGCGGTTGACTATTTGGCTACTGTGATCGAAATGTTGTTCACTGGTTTTAGCAGACGCAGGCTCTGTAGGTGAAGACTCCTTGATCGGGCTAATAGCACTAGGGCTAAGGCTCAACACTATCGGGGCCGGTCCATTCTCCACTCTTGGTGCAATAAAGTGGCCCTTGGACCATTCAGACCTTTTCCAGAGCCTTGCAACTCCACGAGGAAGACGGAGAAGTGCGATAAAACAAATGAGAGCAGCGATGAAGATGTCGATGTGCTCCACCAGCAGAAAATCGTCAAAGGAAGGAGGTGGATGAGAAGCGTCGGCTCCTTTGCCAGGGTAGATGAGAGGCATTTTGCTGGGAGTGGACCGACAGAGAAGAAGGAACCCGGGATGGTCTCGTGCGAATGGCCATATGTATACCTTTCAAAATGGTGAAACGAGGGCGCAATTTACGTTGGTATAACAATGACGCGCAGTCGTGTTCTAAGATTACTGGGATCGCGGACAACCAGCTTTAGATGTACCTGTTAGAAGACATAAACATACTCACTGTGCACGTCAGAGCGACCGTTTTTGTAACTTGAAGAAGCGCGACACGGGGGCTTGGAAGATTCTAATCAGGTTTGTGCGCAGTATCTTGGAGAGTAGGTTATCCATTGTCCGCGGCACTCGCGATGCACGACCTCGCTGCCGCTCACTACGGGAGCTGATACGCCCACTTTTTGGCGGTTCGTAGTATCACTAACATGGACCTCTCTGAATTGAGATAAGATATTTACAACAGATGAGAGTCGGACGTCAATGCGTCCGTACGGGCATCATCAGTTGATGATTTGATTTCAGCTGTCAATTATTTCACTCACCTTTTGAAAATACCGACTCCTACGTCCTACTTTGCACACGATTCTCATCTCCCTCCGTTAACGGATCCAAGTGACGGTCTTCTTTGGAGCAGAATCCAGAATCTTTGCTAGAGATCCGCTCCGTTCCTGGAACCTCGGCGAACACCAAGCATAGAACATACTCACCCCCATTGGGCGACACATAGTCACCACACTTGCAGCAGGATAAAATAGAGAAGAGCGYGGACGACTCCCGCATTCAGCATGTTGTAACAGTAGCAGACTTCTCCAATCGGTCCCGCACAAAACACGTCTCCGGCGTTTTTGTCAGCCGTAATCGATAAGGATGTTATTGTAGTATAGACGCCAAGAGTGCGCCAATGAGGCGTTTGGCGCGGGATGTGACAGAAACGTGATCCGAGTTTGCTCCAGTGTCTTCAACGCAGCCTGACTWCTGTTTCTAACTCGCGCAATTTCAATCTGGCGTTTCGTCCATCGTACCATCGTCTGTTATACAACCACTGGTGTAAACGTTGCGCTCCCTGATGACCTATAGTGATGCTTGCCAGGAATGTACATACATACGGGCCATGGGACGAAGCATCCGACTGGGCCTCTGTCAGACACTAGCACTAGAAATGTTGCGCCGAAGCATAATTCTATCACATTTACGTCTTTGCTCTTACTGCACATTTCTCAAGAAGCAGAACATAAGAGAATTTCAAAGGCTGGCTGTCAAACCACTAATCAAACTCCCAACCAAGTCACCTCCARGCAAGTCGCCCCCGACAAGACCGTCCTCACCTCGTCCCGTAATGGGCTCAGAGCTCTCCAAGTCCTGCATGCATGCATCAGCATGAATTGCAGGGACCGTATCTATGACGGATCGCTCACCATCACTTCCCCTTCTTGAAGACTCTCGCTGTTGCTGGCAATCGATACAGTCATTGCAAATGTCACAGAGTACAACAATGCCATGAGCGCGGTAAAGAACTTCATGCTGCCGTGCATTTCGAAGGATCTGCTCGACGAGGAAGCAAGAAAGAAACAAGATCAGCCACCGTCTAGCTTCGAGGGGACGTATAAACCTACGTTCAACGCTCGAGTACAGGGAAGTAAGAATTTGAAGAAGGTTGCGACTCTGGGGACCTTTTTTATGTACGCAGAAAGTGGTCTAGACCCTCCTTCAGCATGGTCAGGCTGTTGCCTTACTTCAATGGCACATGTCACATTAGCGGGAGTCTACGAGACGGCGGAAGGCTTCCGCACTTGCGGCACGTAATACGGTGGAAGCGCTCTGGATTGGTCTTCTATGGACATAGTAGGCAGCGGGAACTCGGTGCTGATCTAAAGAATAAGCAGTAATCGAATTGCCTGCCGCTACTAGTACTGGTATCTAGGAGATCAAACGCACATACATGTCTATAGGTCGTGATGCATAGAGAAATAGGTAATTCCAAGTAAAGTATCAATCTATGTATGGTCTATTGAAGGGACGAATAAATCAAATTTTTGATGAGCTCATTCCCTGGCGACATCGCTAAATGGCAAGACGAATGAGATGTGCCGTTCGGGGGKTAAGTTAGCATACGTACCGTCCGAATACCTTGACTTTTAGCCAGTCTGTCGCAACTAGGGTTCGGTTGCGTAGGGAGAACAGCGTGCTCAAATATGCGCTTCGCCAGAATAGGAAAGTAGCCACACCACCGCTCGCAATCTAGGCGCCTCGGATCAGTGTTTTCAATACTAGTTGCGYGATAGCCACTCACAGTGCCATTCATGAAAGGTAGCTCTGCAATAGCCTTTTCCGAGCCGATGTACCTATTTGGAAGAGTGTCAAGACAACTGAGCTGTATCATGTCTTCCATAATACGCACGCCAACGATCCTTGATGCGAATAGTGGAATGGTCTGAGCTTGACTTTCCCCAGGTGTTTTCTGATTGACGCAACCTCTTCGGCCACTCTTGCCTTGTCCTGCTCATTCGTGACTCTTGCTTCTTCCGCCTCCAGCTCGTTTAGCCTGTTCTGCAAATTGTCCTTCTTTGCCATCTGATTGAACAGACGCGCGAGGTAAGCTCCCTGCTGACTGGCGACCTGGGCTGTGGGAGCATAGGACGTCGCTGTGCAATCTCCAATGGCGAATACGCCATCTTCAGCTCCTTTCATCTGGAGGAAGTCTATAAATCACGTATTAGAATTAAACTTACATCACTCTGGATCGACAAATACCGTCAACAGTTATACCACGCTTATTGGTTTGAGCATGGGGGACGATAGACATAAGATCCTGCGTGAGCTTTCTAGGCTTGTTACCCTATATGACGTCRAGTCAATCAAGTAAGGCGCAATAAAATAATATTAGCATACCGCTGCCCATACCACCAATCCACAAGGGACGTCCTTGATCGTGCGATCTGGCATCTGAAGGACAACACTGTTTTCTTTTATCTACAAAAACTTCAATAGCCAAATTAATGATAGAGAGACATGACAGACCTCCTTGACCATCGTCTTTGTCAATACATTGATCTTACTCTCTTTGAAGGTCGATTCTGTGTATTCGATCAATTGCTTGCTGAACATCGGTAGCACCGATGGAAGGGCCTCGACTAATGTTATCCGAACTTTGCCAGAAAGTTCAGGATACCATGCCCTCARATCTTGTTCTAGGAAATCGTGCAATTCGCCGCTGTTATGCTCAGAAATCGTTTGAAGCGAAACTGGTCTGGTATCTTACCTGACTTCGACGCCCGTCGGTCCGCCACCTACGACGACCTAATACGCCTCAGTATGAATATACAATGTGTGACGCGTTAGACGCACCAAATGAAGTAATCGATCAATTTCTTTCTCAGACTGACCGGGGAARGTCGCCGTTTCCACACCTGCACACCGGTCATGCGTGGTCAACGGAAGGCGTAAACAAGCTCACAGTCCATAAACTGCCTTTGCATCTATAAACAGAAATTGAGTAAGGGGTTACAAAGCATTGCATCAACTCACTTTTTCGGCATCAGCTAATTCCTTCATGAAACACGCATGTTCCTTGACGCCTGGGATGTTGAAAGTCTGGACTTCGGCGCCGACAGCATAGACGAGGTGATCATAAGCAATCGTCTTGCGCGACACTTCGCCTTTGATTTCCGAGTTGTCTGTTAAACAGTGTCACGTGTATTRCATCGTTGATAGCGCATGTTTAGCGCACCAATGAACGTAACGGTTTTATTCATGGGCTACACGGGGTAACGGAGTTAAATGAACGGGCAAACGAAACGGGCGATAAGAAATACTCACGTCGACTTCCTGTGCCTCAGCCTCAATTACCGTGACAGCCCGCGTCTTGTGGCGTGTGATATACCGAATAGGTTGGATGATGGAGCGGGGATTAAGAGTGCCAACTGCAACGCTGGGCAATAGCGGAGTGAAAAGGAAGAAGTTTTTAGGGCTAATAACGACCTGAAATACACTGTTGATATCAGAAGCTGGCCACAGACTGAATGCTTACGACATTGTACTCGGCCGTGTCTATCGTGTTGAGAAGGCTCGTTGCACCCCACCCGCTACCGAGAACAACRATGGTCTTTTTCTTAGGGTCCGGAGGTAACTGAGGACCAGGATGGCGTTCACGATACGTGACGTAATAAAACAGTCCTGCGCTACCCAGAAGCGTTATCAACGTTGCGCGGCCCAAAAATTGGAGGAAGCCCCTCCATTTTGATTTAGTTGCCGTAGTCTGAGATTCAGTCAGACACAGTTCGAGACTAACGTTTTGGAGACACGAACTAGGGTACTGGACGGGGCATAGAGCCTGGGCGCCTTGAATAATGGCAGCGGCTGGCGTCTTAGGAGCTGGGTCTGCGGCGATGCGCGGGTGTACAGAGACCGGGAGGAGCGCGACAAGAACACTGTAGGAGTAAGAACAAGTGAGCGGCGAGGGAAAAAAAGAAATAAGAACCTGCACTGCGGGCACACCGCTGCATTGTGAAAGAATGGGAGTGAGYGGAAAAAACACGACGTTTTCAGTTGAAAAGAGCGAAAATGCGGTGTAAACGCACTGGTGACTGTAGCACGTGCGATTACCGACACCCGACACAGCGTAGCGCTATCTACTAGGTACCGTATGCCAACCCAGGTAGCGAGATTCTATCCCTTGTTTGATGTACCTATCTTAGTCTGAAAGACCACGCGTCGCTGTAATTATGGATCCATTTACACCACGGTCCCGCGCCGCGTCTCGCAAGAAAAACCTCACTCTATCCGCAAAGGAGTACACAAAGGTTAACTAGACACACTCCGGCATAGCCAATGCTCAATGCCTTTTGTCTAGATCACCGGAACCATCGCCTCTGTCCGCCGGAGTAGACTCCCACACGATGGCATCGACGATGATTTCAACGATAACAGAGTCCGCGACGAACCATCCTTTATCGCAGAAACTTCTTTTGTACGCGCCCCCCTCAACTCACGCGTCGGCGCCTCCAACGCTGCCCCAAAATCCAAAGGAAAAGCGAAGCAAGAGCCTTTGGACCGTATTCCACTCGATATCCAGGAAGCACTCATCTTGGAAGACTTGCTATCCGTCTTTATCGTATGTTCAACGCAACAGTGCATTCAAGCAGGGTTCTGACCATCTAAGCTAGGGCATCGAAGGAACTTACATCACTTTCCACCCTGACTACTCGCCCGAGGACGATGATCCGTTACAGGGCATCCAGTTCATTACATCCAATTCCCTAGATACATCTCTATGCGACCTGGTGGAACGCATCCTCCCACTCGGCACGTACTACACTGCAATTACCGCCTTTATCGAACAACGAAGCCATCTCGACTTTGGCCTCGTCAACCATGCCCTATGCGCTGCGGTCCGCGATATGCTCAAGGTACCTACCCTTCCCTCACCATAAAACCTTGTTTGACGCTTCGCAGGACTATCAAACTCTCCTTTGCCAACTCGAGCATGCTTTCAACTCATCTCCTACCTTTTCTCTCCAGAAGCTGTGGTTCTACGTCCACCCAACCATCCACACCCTCTCCCTCATCTATCAACTCATCCTCGAACTCGCAACTGCAGATGATGACCCATCCAATTCTCTCGYCTCTTCATCCTCTTCCGAGTTCGACCCCGAAGAAGAGGCAAGGAATGAGGCGCTGGGTCTTGGCGGCGAAAATCTCAAAGCCGTCCTGTCAGAGATCAAAAGCACTCATTTGGGCGTTGCCGGTGGTAGCGGTGTTGCAGTGAAAGGAGGGGAAGTACTTACCATCATCYATGAGAGAATGCAAAACATGTCGGGCGATCCAACTGCAAGCAAGCTGTACGGCGCTTTGTTGAATGCGGCAGGCAAGCCATATGTAACGATGCTCCGACAGTGGATCACGTCCGGGAAGCTGGTGGACCCATACGAGGAGCTGTTGGTGAAGGAAAGTAAATTCATCAACCGAGGGATATTGGAAGTGGATTACACAGACGAGTATTGGGAAAGGCGATATACAGTACGTCGCTCTCGATACACCTTCTGGCATGCGCTTACTTTTGTACAGCTGAGAGACGGGTCAACGTTATCGTCAAAGCGACAGGCCGGTGTCCCTTTAGCCAGAAGTGTAGGCGGCAGGTTACCTGGGGGAGCCTGTGTACCACCACTTCTCGAGGGCTGGAAACACAAGATACTCTTGGCAGGGAAATATCTCAACGTCATCCGGGAATGCGGAATGGAAGTCAACCAAAACCAAAACTATCCAAACGATGAAGAGTTATTGATGGATGATCCAAGGTATGAGCATATAGCCAAACTCATGCCCGCTCGTGTGCTTCAACAACCTTCCTCAGATTCTACAAGTTTCTTGAAGACGCATACTCACACGCAAATCGTACCCTTCTCGAGCTTCTTCTCAAAAACCAACAGCTTGTCCCCAGACTACGCTCTCTCAAACGATTCTTCTTCCTTTCACAGTCCTTTTTCATAACCCACTTCCTTGACTTATCACATACCGAGCTAAGGAAACCGTCCAAGTCCGCATCCGTGGTTAAACTACAGAGTCTCCTCGAACTCGCCCTGAACACAGACGCGCACGGAGAAGACATTCTATTCCGAGAGGACGTCAAAATTACCCTTGCTGATACCGGGCTGTACGAGTTCTTGATGAAAGTTGTGAGCGTCACCGGCGGCGCGCCAGGCGGTGAAGACGCAGGTGAGGGAGAGGCGAATGGGGTCCGGGGACAGCATGGGCACGGCCACGACGAGCACAAGAAAGAGAAAGAGGACAAGAAGACGCTAACAGGTAGGTTTACTTGCCTGTACTGGATAGACAGGCACGTACTAACTTTAATCGTTAGCAATCGATTCGCTAACCCTTGACTACAACGTTCGATTCCCTTTATCTCTCGTCATCTCCCGAAAAACGGTTTTGCGGTACCAGCTGCTTTTCCGTTTCCTCCTGCACCTCAAGCATGTTGAGCAATCCCTCTCTACCATGTGGATCGAACAAAAGACAGGTCCATGGCGAAAACGCGTACCGGAGAACGACGAACTGGAGAGGTGGCGACTCCGGGTGTGTCTGCTGAGAGCCCGGATGCTTTCTTTCGTTCAGCAGATCCTCGCGTTTGCGACATTTGAGGTGCTTGAGCCCAACTGGCGCGCGCTGGAGAGCAAGCTTGAAAAGGTGACAACAGTGGACCAGCTGTTGCGCGATCATGTGGATTTCTTGGATACATGCTTGAAGGAGTGTATGCTGACGAGTTCAAGGCTGCTCAAGGTTTGTCTGCGCGTCTGCGTTCTGTGAATCCCAGCTGATTGTGTGGTCCCTCTAGGCATATTCGAGATTGATAGTGACGTGTTCGACGTTTGCATTGTATACCGCTTCGTTTACGAGATCGGCGCATCAAGCCATGGCTGCTCTGAACGAAGACGATAAGACAATGGCGAAGAGATGGGACTTTTTGCACAAGTTCGAGACGAACTTCAGTCACTGGTGAGAATGTATGCCTGGTTGAAAGAACAGGCTTGACGCACGTTTAGGTTCCAGGTTCACTTGAACTGCGTTCAGTATTATGCCTCGAGCGAGAATGTCTCGCTCCTGCCGTTGGTAGTGCGGCTTAACAGTGTTAAAATGGGTACATAGGCTGCACGAATTGTATTCTGAGTATTATATAGAGCGAGGATATCGCACACGTCTCGGCAACGCCCTTGCTAGAACACATGGCAAAGATTTAGACAGACACACAATATCTGAACCCCACTACCATGTAAACGTTCGCCGTCTGTCGAAAAACAGTGCAATGCCCGACATCCCTTCGGATATATTGCATGAAATCTTTAAGCAAAGTTTGTCGTCGCCTTTGCAAGTTCACTTGGCTTGGGAGTTTCCATGGCACCTAGGCCATGTCTGTTTTCAGTGGAGGACCTGATTCTTAATGAAATCGACGTTCTGGAACAGAATTGAGATTGAAATGTCTTGAGATCGTACCTTTCTTTCTCGAATGTACTCGTGGGGCACCACTCTCTTTCACATTCTGCATAAAGGAAGGTTATCCCCAGGCAGAATCTTATGACATTCGTCCAGTGCTCGTGGATCTCATCAACCATTCAGAACAGTGGGAGGAAGCATCCATCCACCTGTCACTTGTGTTCCTCTGTGCCACCAAGACCCGTCTTTCGCTGTTGAAAAAACTGGACATAGTCATAGAGAGGGGCTCCGTATATCATCATACACAAAGCATGATACCAACCACCGTTTCCGATATCTTTCAAGATGCACCCCTTTTAAAACAAGCTGTGCTACAGGGACCTCTACGTGGCAATTCCGCTTTAACTGGTCGTCGTTAACCATTGTTATCTTTCGACGGTCAAAAGATCACAAGAAACTCCTTGCTGTTCTTCGAGAGACCATTAATTTAGTGGAGCTCACCATCAAAGAAAGTGATTGGCATCTGGCTATCCGAGTCGAGAGAAGCGAATTRATACAGCTTCCACGCTTGGAACGCATGTCCATCGATGTTGTGGCACTCTTGACCGTCTTGTATACACCATCCCTAAAACGACTGAAGATTTTGTATTATCCAGGCTCTCAATTAAGTAACACTAGCATAATAGCAACCTTCCTCTGCAGATCAGGGATCAAACTCAGCACTCTTGCCTGGGAGGTGGCCACCCAGCGACTATCAACGAGATCCTGCCACTAACACCTGAGCTTGATAAATTGGTTCAGCTCGACGTTCGGAGTATAGCTGATGTATTCAAGTGCATGGCTGGAACAGGAATGCAAAGACTACGGTTCAATAGTTTAATTGTGTCATGGAGGTATACAGGTGTCGAGGAAATGGGACCACTGCACGACATGATAACCCATCGACTCTGTCCASATGGTGAGAGAAATTCGACTCTAAAGGAAGTACTTGTCCAGGTTCCTCAAGCGGACCAACGTAAAGCGGCGAATTTGAAATCGTTGTGCAGGGACAGGGGCATCCAATTTGGGTTCGTTGAAGAAATGTCAATATTGCCTTGGGGCGTCGACTGGTACTAATATCAAWTTCCGAAATCGAATCGTAGGTTTAAACGCTTACCCTGGAATTATTAGGACCGGCAATTGGAGCAAGTAGAAGCGTAGGATTTTTCGAGCCCTTTGTTAACCTGTTTCCAGACTTCATTGTACAGAGGACAATGTATATATACCAAGCTTCAAGTGTTTCAGTAGTTTACCAGAATCGGCCTTTATTAGAATCAGACGGCGAGAGTAATGTTCCAGGAGCAATCATCAATGCTCACCTACTGATTTTTAACGTGGATTTATAGTAGCGTCGTCGCGTGAGCGTCCAGCCTGCGATACAAGTTCGAAAAGTAAACATTTTGACAATTCCACATACCTTCGAAATAGGGAAGCTCGAGGAAGTCATGTAGCGGGTCCAATTTGACCAAAAACACGATGCTGGGATGATTCATCATAAGGAACCGGGGTGGATGCGGACCGCGGTGCCTGTTGATTGTAAGGAAGTTGAGCGCAGGTTTTTTTTTTGTTTTACGTGCACTTAGTTCGACCGGCAGGTCTTAAGCCCAGGGCCCGCGACAAGGAAGCACGAGGAAAAGAGGACAGCGACCTCTTTCCCTTCCCTGAGAAACTACCTACGACTATCTAAAGTATCGTACTGAAGGAGAGAAAAA
>JNHV02000241.1:0-24393 GCA_001691785.3 Amanita brunnescens Koide BX004
CTGAAAATGACTCGACATGTAAACGCAACGCCTTCGTATTTTTGGCTCATTGTTCTATGGCTAAAGCCGTAGAATAYATTTCAAGCATATATGACACAATTCCGACTTTGGATGAGGCACTTCAGATGAGCATTATTGAGGTTATCCGGCTGGACTGCAAGAGCGACTCTACGCACCGTGTAAGTCGTGATTTGGTGTGCATATATAAGATGGTACTAATGAAGGGCGGTTAGTCACGCTACATACGATGCATATTCGAGCTCCTGAATGCTTCTTCGCATGCTGTGAAATACGAAGCTGCGACAACGCTGACGGCTTTGACGCAGAACCCAACTGCAGTTAAGGGTTAGTGTTGCGGTTCCTCACATTCAGGTTTTGGCTAAATTCTGRTAGCCGCGGCTGCATGTCTTATCAACCTGGTGGTCAAAGAGTCCGATAATAACGTCAAGTTGATAGTCCTCGATCGGATAGAAGTGCTCAGATCAAAACATGGTCAAGTGCTAGATGGCCTCATCATGGACGTTCTGCAGGTCTTGTCAAGGTTAGCTCGGTTCTTATCATGCACAATTCTGAACTGACACGTATCAGCGCTGACATGGAAGTACGGCGAAAGGCAACGAGTATCATATTGAGTATGACTTCAGGCCGCAACGTGGAGGAAGTAGTCCAGTTTCTCAAAAAGCAGCTGCAGAAGACACAGGAAGCAGACTTTGACAAGGTGCGCCGTGTTTGCKCCTTCGTTCATGCTAAAAACTAACAACACGCTAGGCTCCAGAATACCGTCAATTATTAATTCAATCAATCCATGTCTTGGCCATTAAGTTCCCAGAAGTCGCTGCTACTGTTGTTCATGCGCTCATGGACTTCCTTGGAGACACGAACAACCCATCTGCACTTGACGTCGTCTCGTTTGTCCGGTCAGTCATAATAGTCCTCCAACTYATCGCCTAATTTCAACATTCTACCCTTGTTCCAGTGAAGTTGTCGAGAAATTTCCTCAACTCCGCCCAACTATCACAGAAAAACTTGTTCAAACTCTCTCCGAGATCAAGTCCGGAAAAGTCTTCCGCGGTGTCCTCTGGATAGTTGGGGAATATATTTCAGAGAATGATGATATCCAGAATGCTTTCAGAGAGGTTAGAAAAGCCATCGGGGAGATTCCAATCCTTGCTTCTGAGCAAAAATTGCTTGATGAAACTTCAGTGGAGAATGGAGAGGAAGGWAGTGAGGACAAGGAGAAAGTCAAGAGCGAGGGGAGCGGTAGACCCAAGATACTAGCAGACGGCACATATGCAACCGAGACCGCGTTCTCAAGCGCCAATGCTGCGAAGTTGGAAGCTGTCAAGGCTGCCGCTAAGCCACCGCTACGGAGTGTGTATTCATTCCCAATGTCCATCTGAATTATCTCATTTATTGAATCGCAGCACTCATTTTGGGCGGAGACTTCTTCACCGGGACAACTTTGGCTAATGCCCTTGCTAAACTTGTGCTGAGGTTTGCTGAGAAATCTGAAGACGACGCAGCAACGAATGCTTTGCGTGCAGAGGCCATGTTGATCATGACCTCTCTCATCCGCGTTGGCCAATCCAAATTCGTCACTGTTCCGATTGACGAAGACTCTAGTGAAAGAATCATGAACTGCATTCAATCACTGAGTGAGCTCGAACAAGCTCCAGCAGTACATCAAATATTCTTGCACGATACCAGAGAAACGTTCTCCAAGATGTTAGGCGCTCAGGAGGTGCATTGATATTTCCGAAATGTTTCAACAGCGCTGATCTATGATATGTGCAATCAGAAACGAGCAGCGGAGAAGAGAGAAGCAGAATCCCTGAAAGCCGCTGCGATCCAAGTGGACGATCTATTGAGCTTCCGACAATTCTCCAAGAGAGCGGCTGATGAAATGATCGATGTAAGCGTTGTCGTTATTTGCCATCCATGGCCATTTAACCACTTTTTGAATAGTATGACGCTGATGTCGGTCGTGCGACCGGTGCGGGAGAGATCCAGGAAGATTTTATGTCGAACCTCAGTCGGATCTCGCAACTCACAGGTGCGAATTTCGAACCATCTAAGCTCTACAGCTCAGCTCGATTCATTTCCCTGACAACAGGTTTCTCTGACCCTATATATGCAGAAGCGTATGTAAAAATGCACGGATTCGACATTCTATTAGGTTTGTCGCCCTTCTATACACACGATCAGTCCCTGACATGTTGTCCACTATTCAACTTCCCTTTATCGCGGGATGCTTATCTCTTGGCGCCTCCATTTATCTGGGCCTGGACCTGATGATCAGATGTCTTGCTTGTGAACCAGACAGCAGATACACTGCAAAACCTGTGCCTAGACTTTGCCACATTAGGCGATCTCAAAATCGTYGAACGCCCTTCGGTGTACACTATTGCACCTCATGGATTCCAGAGCATTAAAGCCACAATCAAGGTCTCGTCAACGGAAACCGGTGTGATCTTTGGCAGCATCCTCTGGGAGGGTCCAAACTTGGCCGAGTCATGTGTTATTTTGAATGACATCCATATTGACATCATGGACTACATCAAACCAGCTCATTGTACTGAAGCTCAGGTAAGGACTAGAYGTGTCCGACTGTTTTAGGCTGATGCAAATGTTTACTTAGTTCCGGAGCATGTGGACCGAATTCGAGTGGGAGAATAGGGTCAATGTCAGTTGCTCGATTTCGTACGTCTATCCGCCATACCTTGAGAAGTTTAATGGATTCAATGTACTTCAGGGATCCGCGCGAATACCTTCAGCACGTTATGAAAGTGACAAACATGGCGTGCCTTACCCCTGATGGTGCTCTCTCAGGTGACTGTGACTTTTTGTCGGCAAACTTGTATGCGCGTAGTTTGTTCGGTAAGTCTAGACCGCTGATCTGTCGTCTTYGTGTTGACTTTACGTAACCCTTACAGGTGAAGACGCTCTAGCGAATTTGAGCGTTGAGCGGACCGAGGCAGGCACCATCACTGGGCATGTTCGGATTCGGAGCAAGACCCAGGGCATTGCGCTATCATTAGGCGACCGGATTACAATGGGTGGGTCTCGATCCCGACACGGGCTTGAAGCTGACATGCGTCTAGCCCAAAAAGATAGCAAGCCATTGTCTGTATAGTAGCTCTCTTCTGTATTCGGAGGTGTCCCTCAATCTTTAGATCTGTTCATTTCCCGTTTGAGCTGTCGAAGGAATCATGGGTAGGATCAACATATTGTACCAGGCGAAGGTAAAAACCTTAAACTTTATGGCGGTTGACTTGAAGATTTCAGACGGAGATAACATCCCCTCACCACCGAGGCCTATTCCAGGATTCGCTCCACCCCACCAATGCGTGCTGCACGGGATGTAGCCAAGTCAAGTTTAGCGTGATTTTCAACTTCTGAGCCAACGCCACCATGTGTGCCACCTAGTAATGGAGCTCGATACCTAGGCGAACCATTTTGATGGATATCACAGTSATCGTCTTGCATGCCACTATTTAATGAGCCGTTCAGGCGGCAAAAAAAGATTAATTCAACGATGCTCTTGATGTCTCCCACACTGAACGACCAAACCATCTCTTGTATACCGGTCTGCGAGCTGAAAGGCCTCTTCACCCCGTTTGGCAACATCGTCTAGGGGCCCTACTTGACCCATTTATTCACAGCCCCCAAAAACTGATCACAACGACAGGAGCGGTTAGCCAGGGCACCTGAGCTGATCGGTTAGCAAAGCGTTACACGGTGTTGATGATCCGTYCAAGCCTATCTGTCCCTATTGTTCTGCATATCGTGCAGGTGCAGTCCGAGRCTGCGGTTTAAGACTCCTGGGCCACGACTACCACGATGGAATTATTTCATCCTTCGCCCTCCGCGGGTGAGACGTCATTCGCGTGCCCCATCATGCATCACGTTGCATTCGCCGGCGACAAGATAATGGTGGTTGTCAGTCTAAACTCTTTATGTGACGGTTCGTGGACAACCAATGGCATTTTTTCTCTGCATTGCTTGGCATTTTCTGATACTAAAACCATCAAGCTAGATTACTTTTCGTTTTGGACACTAACTGCACCATACTCCCGGTCAAAATGGAACTTCGACACCCAATCGCGCAGCGAGTTGTAGGAAGGTGTCGCATGAACACCGCGAAAATAAAATATATCGTACGACGTCCGATAAATAAGCAGGTTGTACAGGAATAGTACACAAGGATCCATAGCTGAGCGCTGAGCAGGGGACATTCATGTGCGTTATTAAATAAAAAGTCAGTACGACAGCGAAGTAAAATATGGATTATAGCTGAATGAGTTATTATTGTAGAAACCGAGATGTTCTGCGACCATCTGCAATGATGGATCAAGCGTAATTAGGGCATTACCGCCAAGAAGGCCTCCAGCTCCAGGCTGGCTTAGGCTTTGCTCATTCTGACCATACTGGGGTGTGCCGATCCCAAACCCAAAGAAACTGGCCAACTGTGCATCAGAGAAAATGGACGCGTCAGTGTTACTACTCTCGACCGTGCTGCYGGTACCTTGTTCTCGCTGGCCACTTGAGGATGAGCTAACAGTAATGGCAGGTTGAGTCAATGGTGGTACCCAGGGAGTCRAAGGAGCTGGAGGAGGTGGATGCGGCTTTAGACTTGGAATATCATTAATGCCTCTCATGTTCGTGAAAGCTTTGCCAAGTTCCAAGTCCTTGAGATCTTGCTCCAGGATGGTGTGCAGACAGTCAACACCATGCGAAGCGGGCCGCGGTTGCGTTGTGTCAGCTTGAGGCTGATGTTGCTGTGCCATTAGATCCATCAGCAGTTGGAACGGATCCTCTTCAAATCCGGTCGGTGGCCACTTATCGGCTATGTTGCTTCTTGGTGTGGAAAGATCGTGAAGTGACCGACCAGTCGCATCGTGGAGATGGGTCGTCTTGCCTGCTAATCTCTCTAGTTCTCGTGGTGAGTAGGGGTCCACTTCCTGCTCCCCTACCCGTGATATCGATAGTTGACCCGCTGCTTCCTTTGCTGTCTGGAGCAATTTATGGACGGTTTCCTGAAAGAGCACGCATCAAAGAAGGGTATGATAATACTACAGAAAACCTACTAAGAGATTTGCAGCTGACTGGCAAGTTGTGGCTGCGGACCGGAACAGATCAACTGCAACTTCCAACTCACGTAGCGCTGTCGGTGCCATGGGTCCTTTCGGATCAAGCGTAACTATCAACGAAAAGACAATCTTTGAATAAGTTAGACGTCATCCTTCCTTTTCTCAGAGGAGTAATTCTTACGATACTCGACAAACAATGTGACCAGACCAAGCTTATTCTCGAAATCCTTTGAGGTTCTCGTCGAAATGTTGATATTGTGGCTTGCATCATTCGCCACGCCGAGCGGTAACACGCCATGACAGATGGACGGTATCTATGCCGTTCTATATCAACAGGCTTTGTTGATAGCACTTGTACAAGATAAGGTCGATGGAGATTCAATAGAACTAGGTTAACATGCCGTCAGGACAACAGCTCATGAGCTGCTCAATTACTTACCTATCTCTTTGCGAGCGATAACAAAGTACCGCTGCATGCGTAACTCGTAGCTCGTGTCCGGCGTTTCATCCTCACATTGAAATTTCCAGATAGAAGGGATGTGGAAGTCTCGAACTCTCCGATCGAGTTCAATGATAGAGGAATAAGGAACTTGTTTAGGCCCGAACGCGATAGTAATTACGCTATGAACAAGACTAGCAAATTTTCCGTTCCATAGGTCAACTGATTGACGATTATAAGCTGTTCATTGTTTCCAAACAGGTTAGGAACTCACAACTCATTGTTGCATGCTCTGTCGGTATATCCTTGCAGAACGGCGAATCGATAAACGGTGGTGACATGATCAAGGGACGCCCGTAATAAAAGCTCTGCAGAGGTAAATTTCAGGCTTGCTTCATCTAGACTGCATCCTACCGTCCAGGTGTCTAGGATAAACAATCTCCAGAACATGCGACAACGAAGAAGACTGGTGTCCGGAGGCATCTGCCATCTGGCATTATGCAGCTCTAGTTACAGCATAGCTTAGACCTCTAATTTGTTGCTAAGAGCATAAAACGCACGTAAAGCGATCTGCCATAGATAGTTAGCTATAAATTCTGGGGGGGATGTAACGAACAACCTACATCATGCCCCAGTCTTGCCGCATACCCAGCATAGAGCCAAACAGAAGATGAATGTGATAGTCCGGGATTGCTCAGGTCGAGGTATTGCGTCATGTGCACCTTTGTATAATGAATGACAAGATCTGTCGCAGGAATTGATACGTACAACTGCTTGAATGTATATCAGCGAGACACCGAATCTAGGAGAAGAAAACGAAAGGGCTGCGCGCGAAAGATAGAAGTATTCTTGTGCGCGAACGGGATCAGGTTGCGGGCCAAAAAAGGTACCCAAAGCAAATATAGAGAGGAGTAGGGAAAGCGAGTCGGTGCTGGGTAGCGCCTCGAATGAGCTAAGTAAAGTGGCTCAATGCGCCGTCCTCGCCATATACACGAGTAGCGACATACCCTGCTTGATAAACGAGTGGCAAAAGATCATATATCTCTTGCGTCGTCAGGCCACTAAAACTATGAGACGCATCAGTGTGCGTTCTTAAACAGACCACACAAACCTACAGGTACGCCGCGTGCTCTAAATACACTTGGCACAATGCGCTTGCATTGGGTAGCGAAGGGAGAAAACTGTATATCTCTGCGCCAAGATTCTCGTCCAATCCTTGTAGATCAGAGTCAAAAAACGACGTGTTAATGATATGCTCTGACAAATGCGAGGCAGACGAGAAATTGAGAGTAGGGCGAATCTGAGATGGTATCTTTGGTATAGATGAGAACGCGTAAAATGCGTGCGAGGACGACCCTTACCCGCATCAAGTACTGTAAATAATCAAATTAGGATGTGATTTAAAACAACGCCATGGGTACATACTTCTGGACGCGCAGTGCTCCCTAGATGTAGATATCCGCCATTCGATGTAGAAATCAATGTCCCTGTCCCCGCATACTCTCTTCAGTTTCCTGTTTACATCAACACGAACATCACACGTACCGCAAGCATCTACAACGTCCTCTGTTGCATCAACCTGCATAGGATAAAGGTCTGACACCGGTCTAGGAGCGCCGCTCGGTTTTGGTTGTTGTGACTGCTCTTGCTCTTGCGAGCGTCGGTCGGATTTTGAAGTTGATGCAAGTGGTGAATGCCCTTGCGATGGTGGTGTAGAGGCCGGCAGCGAAGGCGAAGGCAATACTAAAGCACGCAGTAGCAGAGGATGTGGCTCCGTGGAAACAGAGGCTTGCAAGTCGCGTAATCCGCGCTCCAGCTGGCGGATCCTGGAACCCATGTCGTCAATCTGGTTATGCAGCTCTTCCGTATTTGCCAGCACCAGCCTGTTCCCTCTTCCTGGGGTCAAGACACCTAAAAGGCGACGCGATCAACGCGAACCTGGTTTCGAATGCTCATACGCACCGTCTGGACATATAGCCGCGCATCCTCGTGATTCACACTTTTCGCAAGGAATCTGAGCCAACGTCAGTGGACGTAGTTACCGCACACGAAAAGGCGTGCGAACCTGGCGATTACAGCGCAACTTTAGTCTTCTGCACTCCGCACACGCTGTTGGCCTTTGAACAGGGCGCAAAGGCAGAATCAGAGCTCATTTCCAACCGAACGAGGGCGCATTGCGCCTACTCACACTCTCCCAGGTTTGCGCCTTTGAGGTGCCTTGCCGCTTTCGCCAGCGCGCATCACGGAAGATCCAGCTGAGCTCATTAAATTCTGAACTGGTTTGCGTGATGGCTACAATGCTGTGTTGCTGCCGTCGGCGGTGTAAAGTACAGGCGTCCTCGGACGGTACTGCGGGATCACAGGACTTCGTGGCTTAGACGTGAGTTGCAAATGGCACAAGGGCGGTCTACAACGACACATGGGGTTGTTCATGAGCGCGAATCAAATTCATCAGTCATCATCTAAAGTGATCGGGATTACAACATAACTTAAACATGGATAATGTCCCCCTCAATACAAGTACAGAGAGTAGCTTTACACGTATATATGTATATTAAGGACCATCACAACCGGTCAGCTAGTTGGAACTCCTAGAGTGGCACGCTAATAAACTTGGTCAGGTGACGCAATACACCGAGAAAATGACAACACACGAGTTGTATGTAAGTCGCCCGTTCGGCGGGCGGCAACATGTTAATTTGTTCCGGGGTCATCGATAGAACCCGCATAATTATAGTCTAGACACGTTACATTGGAAACACGATCCTGACGCCATAGAGGTCATATACGGACCTTTTGATCATCTGGAATATTAGCAAGAGCATCCGGCAGCGCCGAAGCTGCGCTAGTAGAAGCCGGCGTATGCTGCTGAGCCCCATATGGCGGGTATTGAGGGTATCCAGATTGTGTATATCCAGCATAACCACCGGCAGCCGGAGTCATGGGTTGTGACGGCTGACCATAGGAATAAGGTTGTGGCGTGCTAGTGCCATTAGGGTATACAGGTGGGGGTGGCACCGTTGGGGGAGTCGCGTTCCGATATGGAGGGTGGGGTTGAACATGAGCCGGCACAGCAGGTAGTTGTGCTAGCTGAGCAACGCCCCCATTGCCATAGTCAGCGAGGACTTTCTGTGCAGAGGTATTAGCCAGGAGAACAGTTGATAAAACAGACTAACGAACATAGAAAACGTCCAGTTTTATCGCGTTCATGGCCACCATAAGCGTAATGAGTGCATATGAAATAGAGGGCTGTCCATTAAGAATTTGCTTAGCCGCTGCTGGTGTAGTTTTCTGTCAACAACTTAAAAACGCATTCTTAATTCCTGAAGAAAAAACGTACCTTTAGCTGCATGAGCAACTCCAGCAGCTGTTCTGTTGCAAGAGTCTGACTGGACATGGCGTTGAACCAAGCTCGATGCCGAACTTGCCGCTCCGATCAATAGCCACGTGACATGCCCGACGTACTACTAATGCAGCCACCTGGCACCGACTCTGGCGAGAACTTCATGGCGAGAAAGCCGATCTCTGTTCTTTGACAAAGAACTCTATACCTGATTGCCGGTATGTCCGTTCAATCGTTAAAGACCCGTGATGACAGGCCCCAAATATGAGTTTTCTTAATTCTGCCTAGCTTCGAATCATACCGCCGGCTTCCTGTTCGAGTAAACTACCTTAAACCCATTTCCTCGCTTCTTTGGATAAACAGTCATTGTAAGAGTTGAAGCTTCTGGTGAGTAGCACTGATTTTAAAATCTCAGGCATCGCTGGCACAAAATTCAAAGAATTGTCCCGCCGGTCAACAAGGCCGGATGAAGGGTCGAGTCAGATAGAATGTCCCTTGGTAATGCATAAAGGGCCACGATGCTGGTTAGAATCTCATACAGGGGCTTGCCAAGACCACGTAATTTTTTTCTGGCGTCCGATGACCAAAGGTCCGCCGAGGTCTATTATCAGCCGCAGGCAGCTCACTTCGTCGGCGCCTCGACGGATGAGCATAAATTCAAAAGTGCAGCATATGCACATCCTTTATTTTCGAAACGGGAGCAGTTGGGTAATTGATGCGAGTCGGGACGCCCAAATGTTGCGGGTGGTCTTCCCAAGCAACCGCCGCCGTGGCATTAGCGCACCCCCACAATTATTGCATGGCTAGCGTCTATGACAACGCCGGCAGTCGGAGATCATGACACAAAAGTTTCTCTACTTTGGTAGCAAATTTTTGCCCCCTAAAAGTACCCCGAGCCAGTTCACCAAGTATAAACATCTAGAAACCGGCACGCACGTCCGGACTCACGATGAAGTGATCCATCAATGAAGAGCATGGCTCGAAACGACTGTCAGATATTTCAAATCTGCGGAGAATCTGTACCGATGGGTGTACGGGTGGAATATGATGCTGTGAACGGCGCTTCGGATGCCCTGCACTGCGAAGTAAGGGGTAAACTGGCGGTGGGCACGCACTACATGCCGTTCCGACTTCCAGAAGCACAACCACGAGCATGAAGGACCCAGGTCCAACGACTTCGGTAATATTAATAGAAGATCTTCCGGAGGATCGTTATCTCCCCAAACTCGCGAATTTAACAAGTTTGATATGTCGTGTCCACCGTGAACGTTAGTGATGTTACGAAAACATGTTTTTGGGTATCGATCTGCGCTTCTGCCGATGACAATATGAGTTTGTGGGAAGATGGCACCAGCCTTTGCCTATGTGTGGGGCAAAAGACTCGCATGCCCATAATGTCGTACGAGCACCACCATGAATAAAGCARAGTGTCGTCACGAAGCTCATTCTTGGACGATAACAGAGTGGTATTCTAGGGACGTCTCGGGCCCCAACGTAATTAAATCCTAGAATCGTTGTATATTGCAAACCTGACAATCCCACTCACACGCCCTGCCGGATCGAAGACCTGTCGATATCACGATCCCACCATCAAAGAGAGAATCATTGACTTTACGATATATCCTTCACCGTCGCCTATCTATGCCATGCCGATCAATGCCATTCCAGATACTGCGTATGTGTACATACACCATTGACTGTTGTCGTTACCAAACGGCGGCGCGAACAGAAAATATTCAACTTTCTCATCTTTGACATCTCCCGTGATCGGTAGCTTGTCCCATGTCGGCCAACATCCCGTAATTGTTATTACTCACGAACATATACAGTACACAGGAAAGATTAAAACTCGTTATTTCCACCTCGCCACGTTTCGCGGATCGCAATGACATTGGCGGTTTGCGATCGATCACCTAGTCAACCGAGACACCTCGTGACCGCAAGTCGTTCTTAGCTTCGGAAACATCCTGTGAAGTAATGAATTAGAAAATCATGATRGAAGTCCGCGTGGAAAATGACATGAGATGGAGAAAAAGGAATGACAATGATCGGAATTGTGGGTGGCGTCATTTAGCAATGCTGTAATTCCGCGTGCGGCAGCAAATGAAGCACATGGAAGTGCATTGTTTTCTGATGAGGTCAAGTCCAAACCAGGGCGTTAACGCCCTATTACACGATCGTCTGTTCAAAAAAAGGCAACAGAATACAATCGCAGGGTGATCCGACGGCAGGAACGTTGCGTTGACGTCGGACATTGACATGACACAAGATCAAAAGGCATTGGATTGGACAGGATATACTCACCCCGAGTAGCTCGGTATATGCCTCAGGACAATCTCTGAATGTGAACATCCCCCAGCCCAATGACCAAAGAGAGTACGAGCCGAACAAGATGAGGAGCCACCACGGCAGCTGTTTCGAGTTATATTGTGAAGTTTGTTTGATGGCGGGTTAGCGTGTCAGATGCACGAATTGCCCGTGATATACAATGTCCGCGGCGATGAAAGCCAGGCGCGGTGAGAAGAATGTTCAAATCAGAAGGCGTCAAACGGTGGACAAAATGAGCTGACCAGTGGTAGTATCTCTTGCAAGACCTTGTCGTCAACAAAAGGGACGGAGAAGTACTGGAACAATGCCAGGAAGTAGAGTATAGTGCATATGCCGAAAACAAGAGCCACTCGGTGGGCACGAGACATATCTTACTGAATGAATGGGACGYAGAGTCTTGCAGGAGTAGCGAACGTGGCAAAAGTATTGTCGTGATCTCCAAACGGGGAAGTCACACCGTCCAATGCCCAACTTGACAAAGTCCAAGGCTTTACGTTGTTCAGCGGTATGAAAGTTTATATTGATATCNTATCCTATTCCAAATGGCTCTATCATATCACAAATCTCTCTCTGCATGGTATTGGTGGACTTCTTGTCTCAAGTGTCGTAATTCTTCCACTCAATTCACGCGGCAAGTAGTTCCTTGAGCTTATTCCCTTTGTGTGCAGCTTCGGTATCATCAGAACCTTCGTGAACATATCAGATGGACCAGAAGGCAGGTGTATCATTCGTTTTACCTCCAATGTGCTYACTCCCTGACACGGCACAATCAGTTTCGTGACATCAAAATTTGACGCATAGCAACTTACTGACGAAAACATTTGGCACCGTGCGTTGTTGAGTCTTTTTGGCAAGATATGTCTGGATTGCATCCCCATCTTCCCGTTCGTCCAATCTAGGCGAGGCGACATGAGTCATTCTTAGTCTGGCTCCGGGTAGCGAGAGCTCACTCTACAACGAARGGTTTCTCCTCCTTGTAATTGTTTTCAAAAAGAGCCTTGGCGTTCTTGCAGTAGGGGCACCAGGACTTGGAGAAGATGACAACCCTGTTGTCGGCGATGGCGGWCTATAGACGTTCATCAAACTGAACGAGAAGGGAATCACTACTCACGTCTACAAAGCCTGGAACTGAAGACATGATGGATGTGCTATGCAAAGCCGCGGATGAGAACTGCCTCGAAAACAGTGCGTTATAAAAGCGGGAGAGCATAAGCACAAGTCACCTGACCAAGTTCGGCGGCGCAACTTGGCTACTTGGGGAAACACTATAAGCTTCGTCTGAGATGAYATTTCACTGTCCTCTATGCTTGAAGAGCCTCATGGCCTGACATGAAAGAGGTAATGCCATAATWCCTGGTCCTGGCGTATTCTAGAGTCTCACTGTCAAACAAGGTACAGCTGTGTAAATTTAAATAAGTCATCACTGAAGCATACTTATCTTACTGATGCTGGGAAACAATACACGATGCACTCGTTCGTTTACCCGTTCCCTCGGKTCTCCGGCTTCGGTTCAAGCAGAAGCGCCAGCTCAGCTCAGAACTTCTTGCAAAAGGATGCGACAGGAAATCAGGAACTCAAGACTAGGACGAATACTTCTCGATAGGATGGAAACCTATTTTTACGGAGATCAGCCGATAGTGACCGACTCGCCCTCTGCCTAGGTCGCTTATCGCATATATCGGCCGGTGCCATGACTTCTCTGCGCAACTATCCGCGAGACAATGCAACTAATCCATATATGAACCAAAAAGATTGGAGAAACGTTTGTGCAAAAGGGCTATTACGGTGACGTCATATTGCTTCTGGCCATTTCTCGCTCCAGCGCCCGCTTCAACCCACGGACATGGCTGTAGGACGGTCGGAGTGCATCTCGCAATCAAGATGCATGTCTTAATTTGGGCCATGACTCACCACATTATGGTCCCACAATCTTGCTGACATACAAAAGGCATAACTCTACTCAATCAACAGGACTTGATGATAAGCGTACAAGATAGATTTGCGCCAGCTCGTGATGCCTGGGTCCGAACAGCGTAAACCGTTTGGTAATTTTGATTTACCCCTTGAATTGTAAACAGAATACGTTTTGAGAAGARCCGTAGTGTTTCCTGAGACGGGCCCACTGGATCCGGCACGTTTCGAGGTATTCATAGACTCAGTGGCGCCTGATCCCACTCCAATATCATCACGGTGTGCGGGACACCTATATCACTCACTGGGGTGGGTAGCGAATAAAGCGGAACAGTGTTGATTATCATATCAGGCGCAAGTCRTTGCTCATGAAATATAGTGCCGTTTACGACTCGTTTGAACTAGATCATATACCGCAAGCGCGCCAGGACGAACCGCGACGAGCCCAGCGTTTCACGTAACGGTGCCCCGAATCACTGGATGCAAACAGTCTGAACCGTTCTCCCGCTGTAAGTGGATCGATGTTACCAGATCGCCGCCACTTACGACAGCACTGAGCAGCCAGCAAGTGAACTTCCTTAATAGCACGAGGCTCACACCAGACCAAAAGCGTTTGCGTGCGAACAATGAGAGGCGGTGACATGAGGGTTCAGTCAGGTACTTAATTGATACGTGATTTCGCATATTAACCGCTTTCAAGCGGCGAAGAACTTGGCGAGCTCGTGTTTCATTCGGCTTCCGGGACGTTACCTTTCCTCGCGCGGGGGACAAGGATATGCATGCTGGAGGATGACGGCATCTTGATATAACAGGAAAGCCATACATATGGTGCTTTTCTATCCATGCTAAGTGGAGTTTTCTCCCCTAAGCGACGTCGTTCGTTACCTGGAAGTTTCCGAGGCTGACTGTGCATAGTCAGGCGAGCTGCACATGCATTTTTCTCTTCTGGCCAGAAAAATGACGTATGGCCAATCTTTCTCACTCGCCTTTGAATCAAAGTATGTGATTTACCATCGATTAATCGTCGATTAATTAATGACGTTGGCTTGCTTTTCTTCACTGACCCACTTTGATTTGCCTCCGATAACGGCCCTATGCCCACATTTTATCACTGTCCATGGTATTTGGCATTGACTAGGGTCAAGGGTATACTGGTCTTAAAGCCTGCGTTCATCACAGCGTCTTGTTTGCGTTTAGGACTTCGCATGCCAKATACGACTACTTAGTGCCGCGTGAACCGCCACGTGGAAACCTATTAATCGAACGGTTATCGATTCATCATACTAATGGATTCCTGTAAGTGGCGCAACGGGACCTCATGCGCTGTAAAGAAACCAGCAAAGCAAATTGTTAAATTATTCAGATACCCGTGTACATCGCATATCGCAAAAGTGACTGATTCGAAAAATCTGTGTAAAGTGTAGATGACAAAGAGGAGACCCAAACATACTCAGAATGTCAAAGTAAGAAATGTTTCATGTCCGTTTTGAATTTTGAAATTCACAATAATATTATATGTCTTGGTATCTACAAATCTGAACATGCCTTTTAAAGAGCCAACAACGTATGCCGTGGCGTTTCTGATGTAAAGGGATCAAGGATCGACTGATACGCAGGGCGCCGGAACAATCGTAAATGATCGTGGATTCGACGAAAATGTATCTCTTTCTCCATGGACTACACATCTGGATTAACCATGGGATCGCAGCAATGATGGTATGAATCCAATTCAAGTTATATATATATACATATTCGTTATCTAAATTATAATTTTACAGCAGTCGCGATGCCATAAATCTGTCTAGTTAGCCTTATATACAAGCCAAAATGACCGAATTGGAAAACGTGCAAAGATGCGCGCCAGCTGCAGTGTCAAAAGTTAATGTATATATTTACAATCAAATGGCTGCAAAATGAACATACACTTACAAGAACTCATCAAAAACGATTTATGATAAAAGAGGATCCAGCTGATGTGGAGGGGTCCGGGGCAACARCAAATGGAGGGGATATCATATTCACGTGTGTTGTCAAAGTTCACAAGCTGCACAACATAATTTGGGCTGCGAATGTCGTGATTTCGGCTGAGGTCGGAACGTTGTGCGCCAAGGCGAATGAGTTGTGGRATGTCTCGTCAATCAACATAATTGAGACGAATGCACTATGCCGGCATTAATTAATTATCAAAAGCGTGCACATAAGGGTCATTCTCTGGAACAGTAGAATACCAGTAGATCGTGGCAGGAGAATTTGCAGCCATGTTTTGGGGCTGTTGAATAATAATCGATGGAGCGACGAAAGAAACAGAATTCTCTGACGCCATGATGGAGGTATGCGAAAGGCGCTGAAGCGCCGAAGCACAGCAAAACTGTGTTATTTAGCCATCTGCATCAGCGCCAACGTGACTTAGGGCGCCATTGTTCGTCTGCATTTATAGCAGGAGCAAAGAACTGAACATATATAGATCATTGGAGTGTATACACCCCAGAAATAGCGAAAGCGATAACTTCCCTGCAGTCGTGGTAGCGTAACTTTTCCTGCTAGACTTGATCTGATAAAGCCAAAATAATTCAATCACATTAGAAGAAAATGTGTAATAGTATTCACATGACAAAAAAGTAGCCAGCCGCAAATGTTAACAGAAAAAAATAGAATGTCCGTTATGAAGTCCTGAAAGTCGAATCTCTACCAAGAATATTATCTGGTATAAACAATCATGCCACGTGTTCGGAAGTGTCTGCGAAATCAGTAACGTGCCTTTTTAAAGAGCCAGGAGGGCAACACCGGCAAATGCGGACAAAGCCAAAACGGTATACGAGTTAGAAGAACGGGACACTGCACCATTGAAGCTAGAAGAGGTAGCAGTGGTGGTACTAGACTGGGAACCAGAAGAAGTAGCAGTAGAACCGGTAGTCAGAACACCGGTCGTTGAAGGACCCACCGTCGTGCCAAATCCACTGGAAGTGGAGGGTACGCCAGTTGCGCTGGACCAGCGTAAGATCATCCGCAGCAAGCCGAATACAGAATGATCAGACTTACGTTACGGACACTGATCCAGCTGAGGATCCAGATGCAGCCGTACCAGTGGAAGAGGCGCGTGTGACCGAGGAAGCTGGGGCAACCGAAAATTGACCAGTCTGCGCGAAGATATCATTGATGTTGCTGATGTTCACAAACTCTATAGAGTATCCATCGCTGCGCAACTGGTGAATCGGGCAGAATATCCTTTTCCCCAAGAACTACGCACCCTACAGGGACAGTGGGAATTGTCAGCGTGAGTGAACCCTGGGTGGTCTGAACGTTGTTCGCGATGGCGAATGAGTTGTGGAAGACCAGATTGACCAACTCGATGGAGAAAACCGGGCTATGACGCTTATTAACCGAGTAGTCCAACCAAGGGAACACGTTATAAACGTACGGGTCGGTTCCCGGGGCATTAGAAGTCCAGGTGATGGTGATGGGAGAGTTTGAAGCGGCGTTCACCGGTGGTTGAATACTAATCGTTGCACATGCCAAAGGAGCGACGAGAGCGAGAATGCTTCAACAAAGCGTCAGATGGGGGAAACACTAGGCAATGAATAAAATACTGACGCAAGCTTGGAGTACATTTTGAAAGAAAGAGTTCTCTGAAGCCACGCAATAGGCGGGTGGAAAAGAAGCTGAAGAACAAGAGACGTGTCAACCACTCAAAAATCATTTATATCAAGGGTCGGTAAGGGACCAAACAGGCGTCAACCCTCGGGCAATGCTTTCCGCATCAACGGCTTCCCGAGCATTCGAGACTGTTGTTTGATTCGATCATAGTATGATCCTTCCTGTAGGCACACGCAATATGTCGTGCCATGGCTTGGGCAAGGGGGGAGAGGTGTTATGCCAATTATTTTATCCTCTAATCTAATCTAGGCTATAAGCTCCATGAGAACCGATTAATATATCTTGGGAAACCCTTTAGTCCTCATCAAAGACTAACTAGTATCCATACCTCATCGAACGGCCGAGTATCGTTGAAACAGCTGTCCCATACCTCGTTCACCACACGTTCCGCTGTTGCGGCATCTGGACAAGCCGGATTGCCCGCCACCACTTCCGCAGCACGTCGGCGAACACATGCCTAGAAGATTACGCAGTTGGCAGCTCAACGATCGTGAATGATCCACTGTCTTACCTGGTGCTGTTTTGAGAAGGTCAAAAAACCCCGTCTAAGTTCTCGGGTATACCGACAGTCTCCGCTTAAGCTACTTGCCCGAATCTGTTCCAAGAAAGGGAGAAAGGTTATTCGTCAGTCACCGATCAGGCTATATGCGCACTCAACAAGCAAAGATGACATTTACTTCACTGCAGGCGTGGTGCCGTAGGTTCTTCCAGTCAACCCTGAACTTGCAATTATCATACATATGTACAAGCTCGTGGACAAGCGTATGTTCCATGTGTGTCTGACTGAAGAAGTGACCCGCACAAAGAACGACGGCTCCATGTTCCGGGCTGTATCCACCTGCATGCATCCTCTCGCACGGAGCACAAATAATGTTGCTTGGCGATACTTCACATCCCGACAGCTTMAAATGCTTCAGCATGAACGCAACAGCCGGACCTGCAGACAAACACGTTTTCCCCTTAATGTGCGCGAGAAGAAGGTCGGACTGACTGTATTCCATAAGATATTCCTTCTTCTTTTCGCAGTGACGAAGGTGGGACACTATCAGTTCTTGCCTGCGCTCCTCCTCCGTTACACCTAACCCGGTGATGAGGGCGAGTTTTCTGCGCCATCTGGTGAATGCATCGTTTTGTTCAGGCGACTCGGCTGAGGGAGGGGATTGCAGCGGCGTGTCGGACATTCAAGAACTGAGACTGCTGGCATCTATATTTAGGCATTCACATCACCTTCTTCCCACGATGGAACTTGCAAGCTGGCAAAAGACATCTGGTGCTCATATCGGACCCCCACGTATTGTCCTTGGTTCTAGTGGTATTTGCACCTTCCAGGACACGCCAGCAATCAGGGAGGATAGTCATGGCTTGGCGGGCCAGCAAATGATCGCGTGATATCGAGTTGGACATCCTCCACGCCGGGTCACGACGGAAAATTACGGGAACGAAGAACATCTTTGCACTCACTGTGATCTAATCTCCGCAGTATCAAAGTATAACTGTCAGGCTCCTCTTTGTTTCACGTTTTTCTGCGGTCCTTATTTCGACCGATTGAGACGTGGGGTTGCGGTTGACCCGGACGATGTGGTAAATAAATCCGTCGACCCCCTATTCTGCGACTCATCTGTCGCTTCTGGAAGGTATAATGCATGCATCTCACGTGCCATACACCCCTCCACGAAACCAACTGACGGTTGGATTCATGGAGATTCCCAGGAAATGACACTCCCTGTCATACTCATGATGAAATAGCTGTCAGACGCTGCTGCATGTTCTATCAGATTAGTGATAATGACGACCGAAGCAAAATCAACCTCAACGCGGTAGGACAGTTCCGAGGATCGATAAAATCGATAGCCATCTGTGTGGGGAACTCAAATAAATTCCAGGTGCGCCCCGCACATCAAATGGTCGTAATAACAATCGCTGAGGCGGTGTTGCCTTGATATTCCCTGTGAGCGGGGTCATTTTTCGCAAACCGGTCGGACTAACCGGAACGAATTGTTATTATACACCCATACACTTCTCGCGTGCATGAGAGTGATGTCAACAATTTTGGTCTGCGTCTGAAAACGTGGCTAAAATATGATCTACGCCAAACCAGCTGCCTTCTTATCCAGGACCCACCGCAACCGCGGTAGTATCTAATGACGTTATCTGTCATCAGCTGATCATAATATAACCCGTTGTTCCCATTGCTTGCATTTTAACAAGGAAGATTTTTGCCACTGTGAGATTTAGAAAGAACGTATTGGAAATTGAGCAAACCCATATTCGTAAAATCTGTCCCGTTGTCCTTAGCTCATCACGGTCCGGAGCTGGGTCGGAAAACTCATCTATTGAGATGAGTAGCATTTGGTGACTTGGTCAGACGACAACAGCTCGGATAAGCTAGTGTATCCCACTCAATTCTTGAGAAAACTAGTCCGATTTTTTCGCTAGTCACTTCGGAAGAACTACGGAGCTGGAGCCGAAGTCTATTCTTCCCTCTTGTTTTGGAGGTACTAAGGAAAGTTTGGGTCCGATACTGACTTGGAGCACACGACGACACTTGATGCGAACAAGAGCGCGGCATCAAGTCTATCTACCGAAGCCGTACGTAACTAGCTTGGCGTTGAAATATTCAAACCCCATCATGCGCTGGCCAGCGCAACACTGACAGGACATTGAAACGACAATTGAGCGCAGGGGACCACCGCTTCTCACCGCCGAGAAGACCAGACAACTACACTTGGACAAATAGTCGCAGACTATGTCTGGGGTAATAGACTCCAAGATGACAGCCGTGTAAAAACCAGCACAGGGCCGTCGATCTCACGGTACGTGCCTCTCACTTGGAGTCTGGACATCGTATCGTTGATTTTCGCCATTGGCTTCGGTCTTTGATCGTTCTTTTTATCAAAGCTTTACCGCTCTGGGACAGGCTACCAGGAATAGCATCCTCACAACAGCAACAATCCGATTCCCAGTTCCGGACGCACGAACTTCCGGCATGGGCAAAAAATAGCGAGCTAACAGGCATCACTGATATCACATTATCTCAGCAGCAAGCAGTCATGAGTCTCTCCCCATGCGCGAGCGCAAACACGATGCACCAAAACACCCCTACATTAGAACCTTATGGGTCTAAACAGTACGCGACTCTTAGTCACAGGCACCATAGGGTCGGAAACAGTTGCTGTCGCAATTACAAATTTCCCGACGAGTCCCGTTAGCTTGGGGAGGTCAGCAGGTGCGCCAAGTCGCACCTTGCACCCATCCACCCGTGGCGCGCTCCGTATCCGGCAGGCATCGACTCGACCGAGACCTCCGGTCGCTAAGCTTCACTCCAAGACGATGATACCTTGAAGTCTAGGTCTAGACTAGACGATCCTAGCCCTCTCAAGCTTATCCCTTAATCTCCCRAATCATCATCGGCATGGATCATGGACCTTGGGTGTTCTCCATATCGGATCAAGGATGGGTTAGCGCCAGGTCCATCAAACATATCTACTGGTAGTAGTAGTAGAGCACAGGGGAGGTATAAAAATTAGCTATACGGAGCGCAGAGCCTAATTGTACTTTACGTGTGCCCTGGCCTGGAGCTGTCTGTCAAACTGTTATCTAGAAAATCCCAGCCTAGCTCCTCCCATTCAGTTCGGGCGTAATATGTCATAGTTCTTTATCCAGCCGCTGTAGCATTTTTTTCATGTGCCATATACATACGTATTCAGTCTGTTATCGTGAGCGGCTCATCAAAGAGTATCCTCCGAGGGGATGAGTTACAAACAAAGTTTGACATGTGTCTGGACTGTGGCACTAATAAGGGTCCTTGCGTATAGATGGGTATGAACGGTGTCGAGAGCAAGAGCCGGCAGGGACAAAAGTGATAAGGACACGCAATTGCCGTTTGAAKTTGAGCTCAAATTTGGCGCTCAACGGCACCGATGCGTAAGCTAGTTAGAGTGGCAGGCCCAGGCAGGGTGTGCTTCTAGACCAATTCATCACGCCATACTCAAGTTTAGCCATTGACAACACTTGTGCGGGGCTAGAACAACGTGCCCGACGACATCCTGACACATGTGGCTCAAAAGTATACATTATCTTATCAATACATTCGCTTGGTCTAATGTTCCAAAGTTGGTTCCACGCTATAACCGCTGTTTTCAACACCCGATGTATGACGCAATGAAATGCCTTTGACAAGAACAATGGTTTGCGCACGTTTCTACAACTTCGCGGGGTTTGTCCATCTGGGTGTTCGTTTCTTTCATGATGAATCAGATCAGGTGATAACGTCATTTACAAGTCCTCGGAATCATGATGCATGTCACACACCTCGACGAAAGCACGCAACCCTTCCTATCATGGC
Source organism: Amanita brunnescens Koide BX004 (assembly GCA_001691785.3). NCBI lineage: Eukaryota > Fungi > Basidiomycota > Agaricomycetes > Agaricales > Amanitaceae > Amanita > Amanita brunnescens. Next base: position 21,111 of record JNHV02000241.1, read on the forward strand.
CGAGCGAAGCACCAGAACGTTTACCAAGTAAGTAAAACCGCCGTAGCAAGGGACAAGGTACCGCAGGAACAATAAAGGTCCGGCGAGGCAATGACACGTGTCATAGAGGATCGTCGGACAACGCGATCCAAGAAAGTAATATACCAAAGAAGGGAGTGAAAACAAGACATACCTTAATATTATCACCTTCGTACACGCGCTTTGATGCCGAACTACGTATATGCGTGTGAAAGGTTTCCTCGACACCATATTTTTGTGCCAGTAAAAGAGCCACCTTGGTGGACTGTACGGCATCTGGGGAATTCTTTGTGATTTCCTTTGCAAGAGATATTGCAGCGGGGAGAACTTGATTAGCAGGCACAACGGAATTAACGCTGTATGCAGATAAACTATCAGCAATCGCGTCGAGGACTAAACCAAAAGAAAAATAATAGATATGGTAGGACCGAATAAACCCGATGTTGCGGAAACAGATAATGATTAGAATGGATGAATAACGTGAGCATTGACATATAGCCATTCGAAAGATACAAGAATTCAGAAACGAAACAAACTCACAACCCGAACCGGGTCTGTGCCTCGTCCGCCCCGACTGTCTTCCCAAGCAACAAAAGCTCGGACGCAAACTGGATCAGTTTGGAAACGATTAGCGTTTACATGGTACCATGACAAAATGATGGGGAACGGAGGACGGGCGACATCCCATGACTTGACAATAACGAGCAAATTTGAAATGCCGTTAGCGTCAGGAAGTTATGGAATGCTGCGAATAATCCATATTGCAGGCTAGACCCACCTGATGGCCACATATACGCGCTATACGAGGGATGCCTAGGGCGAAGACGGGCGTCAAGTCTGATGACCAGACACGTTGTTGATACCCACCTCCGAGAGCAGCAACCACGCCTCTCTTCACTTCCGGAAAGGAAAATTTTGCGTCGGAGCTGGCAACGATGATATCACAGTYAACGAGAATCTCCATGCCCCCTCCATATGCTCCGCCAATCACAGCGGCTACAATGGGCTTGCATGAATATCTCCGGGAGATCGATCCGAACCCGTGTGTAGCCGATTCTATGCGCTCCTGTTCGTTTGAATCGTCTCCATTTTGTGCTCTTTCATTCCAYCTATAGCGTGGAAAATGACGTTAGATTCTCATACACACACGAGACGGATCAACAGAGAAACGACAAGTGCGGAGGGCAATGAAAGAGGAACAAAACAATAAAGACGGGATGATGTACACGGAACAAAGAACGGCGGCAAGGGCGGTCTCGCTTGGACGGATTTTCCGCGATGACGTCCTTGGACTAAATTGGGTCCGTGAAGTCATCGCGGCAAGATCTATTAAATATACAAAGAGAAAAATACGGAATGACTTACGCTCTCAGATCAGCTCCTGCACAAAAGAGACGCCCGGCACCTGTCACTACAGCAACCCTGGTTAGAGAGGCGTTATCGGAATATCAGGTTGATGAAATGCGGGATAAATTGGGATTGCGTCATTGGAATTCCGCTAAGGTAGGCGACGTACTCACCATAGCCGAGGCTCGTCCTCAAACCAGTTTAGGGCGCGCCTCAAATCATTTGACATTGTCGGCGTCATGGCATTAAGCGCCTGTGGGCGGTTGAGTGTGAGCAGAAGGACATGGTCCGCAGGGAAACCCAGCGTGAGCTCGTCAGACACTGTAGGGGGGCTTAGCTCAGACGACATCGGTAAAGATTTTGGCAGATTCCAGGCGTCTAAGCATGAGAATGATTTGGAGGCTGGGAAGACCGGCAAGATGTTTACCCGGAACGTAACGTGATGGTGATCGCTTGGTCTCCGCACTCAACAGAATCGCGCATCTGCGCATCGTCGCTGACGTAGTCGCGCGGAACGACCGGCGCGGAATGCCAGTTCTCACGCATAAGGAAAGTGCAAAGAAAAATTGGCAAGATACATGTACAAGATCACAATGACTTCATCCACTGCAGATGATGGTACACATCTTCCCTCTCTTCCTCCTCAATAAATATGCTCCTCTCCTCTCCATTAGATAGATGTGCGTGTCATACAGGTGCGAAGACGGATTATGGGCGATGCAACGGGTCATTAGAGGTATAATCGGGCGATGGACTGATGATGCGAGTACTGGTAGTTGAACGAATATAAGCATCGGCATGAGCAATCAGCCAGCGGGAAACACACCTGATACACATGCAAGAAAGAGAGAACTGCGAAAACAGGGTATGCGAAAGCGCGCTGCCCGTTCACTTGAAGGGGCAGTCGGGGGAATGGGCGCCGCGGTAGCCGCAGTGGCAGCATTGGGGCGCGGAGTAGTTGACTATGGACAAGTCTGTATCGTCGAGCGGTATTGAGTAGTGGCTGACGGGGACGGTCATGGCCATCAGCGACATCGATTGTTGGCGGGGATGTGACGCGCAGATGTCAGTTGCGATGGGGCAGGAGTGTGCAGCAGAGGATGACGCGTGCATGTTGGCTAGGGGGACACTTGGTAGTAGCAGTGGGGAGTGAGGAAACAAACGCGAAAAGTCTCGCCTTTTATCTTGTCAACGGCAGGCCACAATTGGCATTACAGCCAGGCCATTTTCGATAGAAGATTATCCCGAAGGACCTGCTGTTAGTCTGAAGTGGCGTCTCTCTGGTTCCGTAAACGGAAGCCAGGCGGCTGATCTCAAATCTGAAACCCTTAAGCCGACCCTGCTTGCATTCATTACCGCTTTCGGGCAGTCCGACCCGGCTTGGCTCACGTCGGCTCGGCTCCCTTCAGTGGTCTGCGTATCCTAGCCGCATTTGGTCCCCATTTGCGCATTGTTCGGTCCCAAAGAATTTGGTCTTGAGGTTTCCGCGTTGTCTGCCGTCTTTCCGGTGCCCAGCGCCAAGGTACAATCGTCCTATCTCCCCACGCTCCCGTGGCGCAGGAAATTTTCCGTTCTACCCCGCAGATAACATGTCCCTATGAGAACTACAAACGTGCATACGACAATTCCTCCAGAACTAACATATCACATTTCATTTATCGAAATTGTTCGCGGTCCCACACTCGTGCCACTGCTAGTGAATTCATTCTCCTCATCGGATCTGCGCGCAGAACAAACACCGGATTTGTACCGCTACCTTGCCACTTTCATGACTGCCGTCATCCGGTGAAAACTAGAACCCCTAATGTACTACACGTTCACGGTCACAATGCGATATGCTATTCTTACTTGCTCTTCCTCTGAGGGTGTCTCGGGATGCTCCCTGGACGCGTCGTCGTCGACTCCTTCCATCTTTGGG
>JNHV02000242.1:0-24330 GCA_001691785.3 Amanita brunnescens Koide BX004
GGCGAAGAACTCTTCATCGCTTGTGGATTCTTCAAAAGAGYCCGGATCCTCCACCAGAGCATAAACCTCATCAGTTGTAGTTTCTTTGTCAGTGTCTGCATCTTCCGCGAGAGGGTAAGCAATGGCAAGAAACGGCTGATCGATAGCACCTTCAAGTAAGATCGATTCATTGTCTAAATTGCGGCATGGAGTGCGGCTGGTCTTCAACCAGGCATTACCGACAGCAAGATTAGAGACCTCGTCGCCAGAGGCAAAGAAGTCTTCATYGGCTATCGATTCTTCAAAAGAGTCCGAATCCTCCACCAGAGGATAAGCAATGGCGARGAACGACTGATCAATTGAAGCATCCCCAAGTAAGACTGATTGGTTGTCTAAATTATGGCCCGGAGTCCGGCTAGTCTTCAACCAGCGGCCGTCAGGACGAATGGACRTTTGGTGGCTTGGCGCAAGGAAGAAGTCCTCATTAGCTGTAACTTCTTCGTCAGAATCCGCATCTTCCGCAAGAGGGTAAGCAATAGCGAAGTGGGACTTGTCCATGGGAGCATCCTCAAGCAAGACTGATTCATTGTCCAGATTCCGACCTGGCKTACGGCTGACCTAGCCAACGATCGCCAACAGTGAGATTGGGAGTCTGGCGGCTCGAGGTTAGGAATAAATCTTCGTTACTGTTGGATTGCTTAATGAGGTTTAAAGTTGGCGCTTTGTCGAACGCTTCCGCGACGACTTTGGAGTGTTCGACAATGCCAGCGCGTCGATCCGGGTCCTCCACCTTGACCTTGGAGGAACTTGACACAGGTCTATCATGCGCAGGTAACATCCCAGCTTTTATCGTAGGCATCCCTGGATTATGCTCCACATCTTCAACACATGCAGGCGGGGGAGCAACGACTCTTGTCAAAACGGGTGAAAGTCTGCGCCACTCACCATCCACGTCCATTGGTTTATAATTCGCTTTGGCTAATGTAACATTGTCATCTGTGTCTACTATGAGCAAAAAACGAGCACGTACCATAAGCTTGGGTTGCGATGTCTTCATCCAATGCCTTGGAAAGCGAAGAGAGGTTGAATACATCGAAGACATACGCGGCGGGGTGACCAAGCTGCGCTTTGACGTCTTCTTCCAATGCCCGCGAGAGCGAAGAGAGGTCAAATACACTGAAGACCGCTGAACTCGGTATGGCAAGACGGATAAAAAACACGTACTCTGGTRGTACTCGGTAGTTGATAACCATTGTTCGCGCTGTAAACGTTGAGATGCTTCTTAACTGACGGTAGCCGAGTGAAAGAGTAATAGGGAAAGTGAGATAGGGTGCAACTTGTTAGCCATGGACCGATTTGAAATGGACCGCGATACCGGTACCTCACCTGATGGCTGTGTTTCACGGAGCACCAATATCTTACGGGCCCGCGCAATCAGAGGAAATTGGTAACCGGTAACGGTAATCCACAGTCAGGTATGTGTGACCTTGATTCATGATCGACGGATGACAGGCATGTTCCATTTTTTTCTTGCACCAGCGACTCGGTGCTTAACACCAATGTTACTTGAATACGTTAACACCAAAGACTAGACGTGCCAGATTAGACCATGCCCAAGGTCAAATATGACAATGCAAGTTACCCACAGTTGCTTGTAGTCGCGGAAGTCGACCATCCGAATCTGGGCAGTCAAAGTAGAGGCGAAAACCACCGCATTGATAAAATACGTAGACAAAGTAGAGGAGAAGGTATCAAGGTATGACTTATCGGAGGACCAGGAACACTTGTAGCAAATGCGTGAGCCAAGCAAAACTTTAGATAACGAGACACTTTACCAGTTACTAATTACTTGTTAAGAGCCTAGCACACTGGCTGCTAATAGCAGGTTATGCSTGTGAAGAGGTATGATATATGAACTTTTGAAAATCGGACGACCGAGTCCGAACTTTCCAAATTTGGATTCCCACGAGTCAGTACACATTTGCGAAAACACAATCACTTTCGCGATCGCACTCGGTTGTCAATCGCAATAAAGAAAGACTATTCTCCTACAACAGAAATCCCACCAAATATCTTTTGCGTTTGTTGCTTTACTAGATGACCGATGATCGGCGACATTGATGCGATATCTCGGCCACACGGTTCACTGAAAGATATCCGATATTTCTCTCCTATTCGCATTTGATCGTCAATCATACAAACAACGTAGTCTAAAATCTACCATCAGGATTCCACCGCAACTATATCGATGATCCAAGTTTCAGTTGATGATCGAATATGTATATGATCGACGACATGCGACTCCGGGTGAGAACCACGCTTTGAGATCGACCGCAGGCAACAGTCTCCCACCCAAACTGGGAGCCGTGGCATCACCATTTTACCCCTCATYTGAAGTGAAAATATTAACTGTGCTTTCGGATAGATGCAAGGCCCACCAGCGTAAATACAAAACCTACAAACCTATGCTACAACCTGAACCTTATACAAAATATTTATATACCTCAGTCAATGTTCAAAAACACTGCAAACGACCTAGTTTTTTACACTGAATCCGGAATATCCAATTTCGTCTCTACAGTAMTCGATGACATTGTCATCGAGCTGCGATTCAGTGATGCCTTGGTTGGTGAGGACCGGTGGGTTGAAACGTATATTGGTAGATACTGCCCCTAAAGTCTGCGTATTTGACGACCACGCGCGTCCTTGCGCGACTCTTAATATGATCATATAGCCCGCGATTTGCTGCAAACGCAATAGCACAATTACATCCTGCACAAATAACTGGAGGTTTACGTACCTGGCACGCAGAGCCCAGGTACATGAACACTTGATTCATTGGATTGTTGAGAGCGTAGGTGGTGATAAACGCCAGGGCAAATATTGAGTAGAGAAGTACGGACTCGACAACAATCGTTGCCACCGAGAGATAGTGCTTTGTGTAATCCGCTGGCAATGCTGTCAAAACTGCTCTGCGATGAAGGCACAAACGCAAAATAATGAGAGTAGTGAGGAGAAGATTGACACCAAGTGAAGTCACGTAATAGGCTGTACCGACGTCAACGGGTAGTTGGCCGTACAGAGAGTCTCCCGGRCGGCTTGACTGGTAAGCCCACATAATTCCCAGTACTGTGGAGGTGTAAGCCAGGATACCCTACAACATGARACAGTCGATAAGTTACCCAAGGAAGAGAGAAGCATGAGAACAGGGCCACATATAACGGCACAAGCAGTTAGCTTCCCTGTAATACTCCAGATAACCCAACAACGCCAGAGCTAAGGATAAGTAAGAATCCGGCTACGAAAAGTGGATGTGAGTACTGACCACAAGCAAATCCGATAGGAAAGTCAATGCAAAGAGCGATGCAAAGAATATAACATCTAATGGTTGATTCTCCGAGGCCAAAAACCATGCCATCGGCCCGCCAGGGTAATCGCGATTGTTGATGTACATGATTACAAGCACCCAGGTGGAGGAGCTCATGACCACGGACTCGAGCATAAGGAGCACGGATATGTACGCGAGACGGAAGAATGCATGTTTTCCTTGAGAATTGCGTTGCTTCCACAAATATGAGGCGCAAATGAAATACATTACAAGTTGCACGCCTGTTTCGAGAGAACCAGTCAATTGCTGTTTTTCGTGCCAGAAACGACGGCGCACCATAGCCGATGGCACCAACAAAGGTTGACAACATAAATGTTTTCTCTAGGAATAAAGTATATGCGTCCTCTTGCGGGCCATAGCCTGAGTTTGGCATGGTAGAGTTAGGTTGTGAAGACCCATCAATATGTTATAATATATGATATGTTATATTATCAGAGGTCATGGGAAGACATGGTGCATCGCGAACTAGTGGTTGCGCCATCAGCCTGTTGCATGGAGGAATGTACTTACAATATGGACTGCGATCACTATCGTACCTTGATTTCGCATAACGCGGTCAGGGTCGTCTTATCACCGCTGTAGGGCCGACGCAACTCAAGTATTTGCAATTGGACGACAGTTCGGCGGGATGGTTGTGCTATATTTGGTGAAGTCTAGCCTGTGAGCAGGTCCACTTGTGATATACTCAAGATATACTTACTGTGGCTATATGTGCGAGGAGCCAGGCTGATATCATGATAGTAGTACTTCCGTATTTGCTCGTCTGTCTGTCGAATTCATGTCATGTACCCAAGTTTCCATCACATATCACTGGCTCATGCATTTCTTCATTATAGCCCCTCTCCTCAAAAAAATACGCACGATGTACGCTTTTCGAGAAAGAGCCTTGGAACGGACCGTGCTGTATGATGTAGCTCCGAGATGAAACAAGATGTTAGTTAGCGATAGCAATATCCATCTAAATAAACACAAAGGCTGGACTAGCTAGACTGTTGGGTTCTAGGTGGGTTAGACTGTTTCGTAGCGCAAGCTCGTCAAGTTCATCAATGTTGCCACCTCGCTTTCTCTCTCTCCGCCCCGCCTGCGCTAAGAACAGAACCCAACTTACAACATGGAAGTTTTTAATTATTTGGAACTTTCCATTAACCCGTTCAGAGACGGGCTAAACAGAATCCCCGGCGTCTACCTTTGTCTCTGTGGTGATCAAGGAATCGTATTGCAATCCAATGATCCCCTGGGACGCAGGAAGCGGTGTGTTGAAACGTAGATTGGAAAACTGCACGGATCCTGTTCCCTTCATCAATGTATCTGACGGCCAAGCGCGTCCTTGCGCAACTCTTAATATGATCATATACCCTGCGATTTGCTTCAAATACGACGTGATTACACCATGCACACATTTCTGAGCGTCAACGTACCTGGCATGCAGAGCCCAGGGACATGAATACTTGATTGATTGGATTATTGAGAGCATAGCTGATGACAAAAGCCAAGGCGAAAATGGAATAGAGCAGTGCAGACTCAACAACGATCGCAGCTATTGATGAATACTGTTTCGCGTATCCTTCTGGTAGTACCTCCGAAACTACTTTGCGATGAAGGAGCAGCCGCACAATAATGAGAGTGGTAAGAAAAACATTGGCACAAAGCGAGGCCACGTAATAGGCGGTACCAACGGCGAGGGGCACTGTGCTATACATCCCAGTGACTCCGGGTTTGCAGGACTGGTAAGCCCATATAATTCCTAATGCTAAGGAGATATCAGTCGAACAGTCAATGATATGAATAAGTTGATATTTTACCAATGGAAGAAAGGAGTATGAAAGCGGGGATAGATACTACGAGATACGCTGTCGGTTTTCCTGGTGATCTCCAAACAACCCAACAACGCCATAGCTAGGCATGATTGTAAGTCTCAGAAGCGAGTGAAGATCTGACAGGGAACTAACCACGAGCAAGTCAGAAAGGAAGGTCAGCGAAAAGAGGGACGCAAAGAATGTGTTTTCGGGTGCATTTTGCGTGACCAAAAACCATGCCATTGGGCCGCCGGGGAAGTTGCGATTATTGATATACATTTCCTCAAGAGTCCAGGTGTATGCAGACACGAACAAAGACTCCAGTACGAGGAGTACTGTGATGTATGCCACTTGTAGAAACTTGACTCTTCGTTCGAGTTTGGGCCGTTTCCATAGATATGATACACAAATAGCGTACAGTACCAGTTGGGCGCCTGATTCAAGATCCGATTTGATAATTTTTCCAGGCCAGAATTTAGGACGCACCATAGCCGATACCAGCAACGAAATTCGAAGCCATGAACGTTTTCTCTAGAAACAGAGTGTGCCCATCTTCTTGAGGGCTGTAGTCTGGCATGGAGGAATTGGTCAAAGTCGATTCTTGGCGGGCCACCTAAACATATGTTCGAGCATTACAGCATCGCGGAACATGGAAAGGCTTTCCCCGCTTGGTTACACGGCTACGCCACGACTAAACTGTAAGTACTCAAAGGTCGCCTCGGCCCCAGATTTGTTATCGGGCCTCGATTCTTGCTTATGCAGAGACTAAGTTGAGCCCCATGGCCGATAGCCGTTGTAGAATCATGCACAGTGGTGCATCTTCGTTGACCATGGGTTCATGATAAAATTCCCATAGCTGCGTTTGTCAATTAGCTATATATGTGATAGTCTATGATTTGCACCAGTAAGTGGGGCAGGGATGGCGGGCTTTCCGAATGGAATAGGTACACCTTCTACTTCTGTCGCCGGCAGTATTCCTTTGTGTGAAAAAGTTGGTGGCTAAGTAAAAGACAAGCTTTTATCGCAGCTATATCTTTACACCTAACGGTTATCTAATGGTTGCCGGTACCTATACGCCCTGAATGTTTTCAATCTTTTTGTGGCGCCGTACCGCGTGTGTCGCAAAAAGGGATGACGAACATCAGGACACGATAAAATTGAAAGCGGACATGATTTTTGGGAAGTACATATCTCTCATTTAGTCCCAGTTGATCTTTGAATAAAGTTCGTTAGCCGACACAAAAGAGTGACCTGTTACAGCTAGCAGGCTTCATGCAGCCAATGGGCCCGATGGCTTTTTCTGACATCGTCGTTTTGCCGAACATAATTCCATGTTTGATCCGACTAGATTCGCGGCAGTAAGTATTTGCCAAGACGCCGCGATTGATCTGACACTTTCAGAATTCGCGGCAGTTCATACAGCAATTGTGGGGGAGCTTGTTTCCCCGTTGTCGTTTGTCAGGCATATATATATGTTGTACGAGCTATGGTGCATGATGCTATACATTTGCCAAGCGGCATGGGGAACGAGAAAGCTGAATATACATGAGGTGGTTTTTACTCCGCCGCTCCGCCCGCTGTTGCTCGTGCTATTAAGAAGCTTTAGCTAAGCGCGACTATGAGATGTCAATTAACTCACTGTAAACTAACTGTCTTGAGTGGTGCACAATGCGTCTGATCTGTCCTTCTTTCTCCAAATGACTGATGGCAACCCGTGCAAGGCTGCCATTGATTTTAAGACGTTCAATGAGAATGCTTTGACTGATGAATTTGAAGGTAGGAACCTCCTTCACGATCCGGTCAAACAGGGCCTTGTCAAGGTTAACAGCGTGCTGTGCCTTGTCCTTGACTTTTCCCTTCGACCACTTCTTCTTCTTTGCGGCTTTACCTCCGCCTGAGGGCGCAGCTGCTTTGGCTTTGGCCTAGCGAAATAGCCCAATATTAGCAATCTACACTTTGCAAAACTTCTTTTGACATCCAAAAGTAACGAAGCACATCCATCGTAAATATGACCATTTCTTGCCAAATTAGCCGTGAAATAGCATCCAGGAGTATTGTGCACACTGCAGAATCGCAATGACGGGGAATTTGTACTCACCATTAGGTGTTACGACCGTCGTTGATGAGCTTGTCGCTGGATGCCTGTCGCTTCTGGTATTTGCGTGCCTTATTTGGACACATCTTACCTAATCAAGCAGGGGGACCGAACGCGACACGTCGGTTATTGGCAGCACCCGCAGATGCTCGCCTGGTTCTTCCTTTTACCTCTTCCTCTATCAGCCCTCGCTCGATTGGACCAGACTTACGGAGTTCACCCTGATCTATTGTCAAAATATGTCCCACTAAAGTCGAACACCTGGAAGTGTCTGGACGGCTCGAAGGAAATACCTTGGACGGCTGTCAATGATGATTTTTGCGACTGTGTAGATGGAAGCGACGAACCTGGGACATCTGCATGCCCTAATGGTTTATTCTACTGTCAAAACGCTGGGCACATAGGAGGATCCGTTCCTAGTTCACGCGTGAATGATGGGTTATGTGGTATGTTCCTCAGCTGTTGAGACCAAGCTAAAGCTGAAATAATAAAGAACGTGAATGTTGCGACGGTTCTGATGAGAAGCCAGGTGTTTGCCCCAACACTTGCAAAGAGGTTGGGGAAGCCTACAGGATACGAATGGAGGCCGAGATGAAGATCCAGAGAACGGTGTGCTACTTGCTTGGTTGTGCGCAAATCTGGTCAAACTCTTACAATTGCCAATGAAGGGTGCTAAAATCCGTTCTACATACATTGCGCATGCATTGAAGGAGAAGAGTCGTCTGGAGGATGAAGTTCGTGCGCTCGSAGGCAAAATTGAAGTGAAGGAAGCAGAAGTCGCTCGACTGAGAGGTAGTTCTGGTCACTACTGGTCATTGAATTTACTGAACACTACGATAGATATTGCCGATAGAGCAGACAGCTTATCTGCGGAGGCTCTTGAACATAGAAAGCAATCCCGTAAGTATTAATATAAGTACCACCTTCACTAAAATCAACGGAAGATCTGTCATCATATAGCCCTCTATCAAACTCTATTGAATCAAGCCAATGCTCTGAAATCACTTCAACGCGAATACCGGGCAATGCAAGAGCGCGAGAAATCTTTTGGCGACATCTTGGATAACTTGCGTACTGGGTACAACCCCAACTATCAAGACATGGCAGTTCTGGAAGCTGTCCGTGGATGGGAACAGATGGCTAATTTACCTCATATAAACGACATAGGCAAGACGTACGAACATGTTACAGATGAGGAAGCTGGCATCTCCCCAAGAGAAGATAAACGTGAGGAAGGGGAGTGGAGCCAGGAAGATCTCGAGACCAAGTTAGATTCGTTGCTCAACACTGACTATGAATCTCTCTTATTCGCCCACGAGGAGCATATACTTGCACCAGTCGAAACCTCATCCTGTTCGTTCAATTTCATACCGTTAAAGCAACTGTCGGATTCCAAACCTAATTGTGTTCCAGATCCGTTCTTGGTGCAGTATGAAGAGCTTAAAGACACTGTTACTTCCTGGTTCGAGAAACTTGGCATTGTTCGCGCAAGTTCCGACTCAGCACGTAATGTCAAGTATGTTTGTAGTCGGGATGCTATATTGACGATAACATGACAGCCGCCGAGTCTTCTCGCTCTCACCAAGTATTGAGTGATGCTGAAAACGAACTGAGATCGCTCGAGAATGACAAGCACTCAGCTGAAGACCAGTTATCAAAACTCTTTGATCCGCAACATTTTGGCGCCAAGGGCGAATGGAAGAAACTTGATGGAACCTGCTTGTCTATGGACTCGGGAGAGTACGTTTTCTTCAATGGCTATATATAAGGTGGACGTATAACCCGACATGATAGTTATACCTACGAAGTATGCTTGTTCGGTGAGGCGAGGCAGAAGCCTATCAATGGGGGAACGACCTTTAGTCTCGGGTATGTATTACCAATCTTCCCGAAACAATATTGACATTAANGTCACAACAGGAGGTTCATATCTTGGAATCCCATGGCTAGTCCAGGGGAGCTGGCATATTACCATAATCAGGTGTACAAACACGGCACACGGTGCTGGAATGGACCTGAGAGGAGCGTCAATGTACGTCTCCAGTTTACTTTCCCTTTCAATCCGGTTATNAACTACTTTCGTCAAGTTACTCCTCGCTTGTGGAACGGAAAATACCCTTACATCCGTGGTCGAGCTTGAGAAGTGCGAATACCAAATTACTGGGACAACGCCTGCACTTTGCTTGCTACCAAGGAAGGAGAACAAGAGTTCAGGAAGGGAAGAGAGAGAAGAGTTGTGACAGTTACAAAACGAAAATGCGTGTCACTGTAGTGAGTAGCGATAAATATGATATACCTTTCGAATAGCACCCATCCCTGAGACTTAACCCCTATGGTGGACCCTGCGATTTTTTTCTCTCAGAGGAGTTCTCTTGGCAAAACTAAACTTACGTATCTCAGACATCAGAAAATGAGTGAACACCCAAAGCTTAGACCTCCAAACGTCTTCACCGACCACCATGAAGGGCGAAGCGGACCTGCARCCTATACCGGTGCCAGAGCCTCATGCGGTGCTTCCCTTGACAGCTTTTGACCGTCTGTACGACCGAACGACGTTGGTGATGGGATGGCTGGTCGAGGGGCAGATCGACTCTGCAGCCTTGGAAGGGGGATTGACCAGGTTGACCCATAAATGGCGAGTCCTCGCTGGACGAATCGAGTCCGTCAAGAACAAGGTAAATTCGTTTCAATTACTCCCTCGTGCACCTTTTGCTGATTTCTTTCCATAGGAAAAGCAATGGCGTCTAAGGATCCCCATTGCCGATATCCCACAGGCGTTCCCTACTTTTACGCTCACCAGTGCCGTTTCGGACATTCCCCTCTCTAAATATGTTCCGAATCTGGACGAAGCAGAGCAGCAGACGCCGTTCCAAATCAGCCACCCAGACTCGGTGCACAACCGCCTGTTCATGCACCCCTCCACGCCGCTCGGATATGCCGCGTTCGAGAGCAAAATCCACCCTCTGACCTGCTGGCACCTGACCCACTTCCCCGCGAGCCTGTCCAACAACGGGCGGACATACACGTGCATCGGGTTCGCGCGCTGCGGCATCTTTGACGACGAAGGGGCCAGCCTCATTCTGCACGCGCTCGCGGCCGAGATGAGCGGCACCGCGTGGAACGTCCCTCCCGTCCCGAACTGGGGCGTGAACGACAACCCGCTCCAGCGCGCGTTGGACAGGGAGTCGAACAAGTTTCATTTACCGCTCCCCGGGGACCAGGAATACTCGGGATTCTCGACGCTTGGAGTCCTGCAGGCGTGCAAGATGATTTATTGGCATACATGGCAGCGGGGGACCAAAGGTGCCGAGCCCAAGATCCACCACTTGAAGCAGGAACTTACGCAGGACGTGCTGGACCGGACGCGTCGCGAGCTTCAGGAAAAGGGATACGGGAAGCTTCCGGTGAAGGACTCGGATATCCTCTTTGCGTGGATCGTCACTGTACGTTTTTTTTCGTCTCGCTCGCCTGCTTCTCTTGCTCGCGCGCTCACGACGCGTATGGACGCGCCCACGCAGGCTCTGTACGACAGCAGAGCCGAAATTCTGCTCAAAGGCACCAAAGACAAAAAGATCCACCTAAACACGTTCGTTTCCTTCCGGCACCTCTTCCGGTCACCGGAATTTCAAGACTCGCTCGATGCATACCCGTTCAATGCGTCTGCGCCGGCGCCCTGCCCAGTGATCACATACGAAGAGGCATGCGTCTTTTCGATCACACACCTCGCGCGGTTGCTCGCGGTCTGGAGATCGACTTTTTCGCGCACGCACGTCCTCTCCGCGTACGAGACCCTCCAGCGGTCCGCGCGCGCATACCCGTTTGATCCCACTTCGGATGAAACGCTGTCACTTTCCGATTTGACGGCGTGTGGATTTGCAGAGATGGATTGGACGAGGATTGGGGGACGTGCTATGCTCGGCGTGACGCGTTATCATCTTACCCCGGATGACTTTATGTGGACGAATACTGTTTGTATTCTAGGTCGGTTTCCGGACGGAGGCATTCTATTGGACTCGGTCTTGGGTGGGTCGAGGTTGAGCAGGCTGGAGAGCAAGGTAAAGAACATGCAACTACAAGACGGTACAGCGGAAGACGATCGGGCAGAAAACGAGAGAGTACCTCAAGGCCAAAAGACGGAAGTCATTGCCTTGTAACTGACTATGGATTTTTCAAGCGACCATCCTTATGGACGATTTGTTCATTTTACGGGCGACAGATATTATTGGAATATGAGGTTCATGTACATGTACATGTGCATAGTATATAGTACGTACGATAAGTTCGGTAGTAGAGGGGGGTATAGAGAAGTCCCAGTGTAGTCCCAAGGATTAATTATGACTAGCATGTGATAACCAAATTAAAAGAGAGGCAGGTGTGTCCATGCACAAACTCAGAAGAGGGTATGAAAAGAAGCAAAAACGAGATCGTCGAGACGTACTGATCCAAGGCACACATCAGACTTCCACTGCGCGAGATGCTGGGGCGGTGTTGGCTCGGTTGAACACACTTGACCTCGAGTGAACCAGAACTAGCCGTTTTAAAGTCCTAGGAACCGAGTGCGCTTGATCAGCCGCGTTTTGTTCTAGACCGGATTGAGCCCTGCCAACAGTCGCTGCACCCCACATGCGAGACAGAAAACCGCCAGTTGTGGACGACGTTACGTTGACACTAGTGCTGCGAGGTATTGATGGCATAGTTGAACTTTGAGGAATTCCAGATGGATCCTTCCGAGAGACATCAGGCGTAATAGAGGCAGACGGCGCACGCTTAGATTCACGGTGAAAGAGCCGTTGAGTTGTAGCGGTCCCTCTCAGAGGGAACAGAAACGACGACGAACTCGAGGATGGAGGGGATGACATGGAGGGTGATGCCATGACAGTCCTGATGGATGAAGTATCAGACACCTTGCGTGTTCTCTCTTGAGTGAACTGAACATTCTTGTACGCGCAAGCCGGCGCTATTGGACGAAGCTTGAACGGATACTTCTTGCTGACAGCCGCCTTCGAGAGAGACAAAGCGTGCTGAGACATTACCGTGATGGTAGTATCGGCATCTTCTTCCATCGGACGAGGGCATCCATTCTCGTCTTCTGAACAGTCCGAACCATCGCTGTTCCATCGAGACGAAGGAGGAGAGGAGCCGGTATCATCCAAGAGAGATGCTATGTCTGAAGAAGAGGTCGATGACGAGGTAGAGGCGTTGCTCAAGGTACTGCGCATTCCTAAACTGCAATCGTTGCCATTTACTACTTGAACTTGAGTGGTTGACAACCTCTTGACAATGCCGCGAACACCCAAAGAAGCAGTACGAGATTGAGAACAGAGCGTTGTCGCCGGAGAGGGCAAAACCTGGGCTTCTGTATGCTGGGCTTGGGACCTTGCACGGCAGGCTTTGGTTACCTTGTGAACAGCCAAGGCGCGAGTGCTTGCGTCTTCCTTCGACAACATGAACGGCGCAAAGAGAGCACAAACATCAGCTTCGTCAAACCGAAGATCATAGTCCAAGAGGTATAGCAGTTGTTTTTCCATGAGGTTGATCTCTTCTATAGGGAAAATCCTCGCATATTGAGCCCAGTGCCTATTCTTTGGCGATGCATCGTTCAGATACTTGGCGGCGACAATCAGAGTCGCCAGAAACACGCGGTGCTCAGTGCACCACAATGCTACGCCACGACGTCAGCATACACACACGGCGGGGGATGGCACAAACCTTTAACTAACGGTCGATGCTTTATTCTCAGCCGCTCGAGATAGACCAGAGTTGAAAGCAGCGTAGGGACTTGCATGTGTGTCTCATTCACAAGACGCATGATGAAATTCTCCAGAGAGATCGCCTGTGGACTATTGTCTTTTTGGGGGTCTATGCGGAAGACTTTTTCTGTCTGGCGGGCGACATAGGCGACCATGTCAAAGTTGACCCGACTGGACACGAGATAAAGAAGTTGGGGATCATGCAGCGAGACGGAAATGAGCGAAGCAGGATGGCGGCGGTGAGCGAGAGCCATTGTAGTAGAGAACGGGGCGTATAGGATGAAAAAGATCCCGTCAAGGGATGGGAGAAGGAGAATGGGGAGGCTCGCGACGCGCGGGGGTAATAATAGGGGCGGGAGCAAACAGGGGCAAACAGGGTCAGGTGACGTGGGGGAGGAAAAAACGCATCAGGGAAGCGAGCGCTCATGCTCGCGCTGGTCCAGCCGTTGTCCGCCGCCCCGCCGTCCGCGAAGCCCAGAGCCCGCCCGAGACGTCCTCCGACGCCCGACGMCGCCGCCGCCATCGCAGATCCGCTGCCGCCTGCCCCCGTCCGGCCGCCGCCGCCGTCCGCCACGCTGGATATCGATTCGTATCCGCCGCAGAAGCTGCTCAGACTGCTCGCGTCGTTGCTGACTCAGATCGCCGCTACCAACGATGCTCTTGCTCCCGCCGTAGCCCCCGCAGCTTCCCTGGACAACCCCGTTTGGCGCTCCCTCACAGCCGCATCTCGCGCTGCCCTCGCAACCCCTTCGGCTACCCTCACTTTCCATGCCCGCAACATCCCAACCATATCCCTCGAGGCATATCTCCTCCGCATCCTCAAATACTGCCCTACCACAAACCAGGTTTTCCTCAGCCTCCTCGTCTACTTTGATCGCATGTCCAAGCTTACTGCCGACGCAACAGCCCGCACATTCGTCATAGACTCGTACAACATCCACAGACTCGTCATCGCCGGCGTCACTGTCGCCAGTAAGTTCTTTAGCGACGTGTTCTACACAAATTCTCGCTACGCCAAGGTTAGTCCGCCCCGATCGGCATCGGTTACGTTCCTCGTTCTAATTCAGCATTAGGTTGGAGGCCTCCCTCTGACAGAACTTAATCAGCTCGAGTTGCAGTTTCTCCTTCTCAACGACTTTCGCCTCGTGATCTCCAGCTCTGAAATGCAGCGATATGCGGAACAGCTCATCCTCTTCTCCCAGTCACATACCGACTACGTGTCTCCCATGACCTTGTCTATCCCTCCGTCCTCAATCCCAGATCATACTCCTACAGTCACTCCCGTGTCGCATATCCGTCCCACCGGTCTACCACCACCACCTGCTGTGACTTCTTCATCGCCACAACATCAGCAAACCAGCGACCCATCGCAAGCCACTAGCATGCGCACAATGGGCGCCATAGATGCTTACGGCGGCCGGGTGCCAGGTGATGTGCCCAGAGGATATCCCATGACACGTGAACACCACCCCCAGCATAGCGGCCCATCGTCGGCAGATGGAGCAGGCGCGGGCATCAACTTGACCCGCACGCCCAATGCTCGACTCGTACGGCGGGACAGTACATCCACAGCAGACGACACGGAAACGGAGACCGAGAACGAAACCGGAACAGAGACTGGCACAGAGACCGATGCCGACGAAACATCCACAACAGACGACGAGCCAACGATAAGGCCTGGACGGACAAGTATCGCCGGTAGCGTGTATTCCGTGGCCAGCGTGAGTAGCGCTGGATCTGGGTCATCAGGGGGACGGGCTGGTAGTGGAGAGAGCGCGGTTAACGGTCACATTACTGGCATGAGCAGAAGTGATAAGGAAAGCGACGTGTGTAGCGTGAGGAGCTTTGATACGGGTGATGAAGGTGGTGATGAGTACGAAAACGATGAAGAGATGGAAGAAGATGCTAGACCGCCATTATCATCAGGTATGCCAGCATATGTTTTGTGCATTGCCTTTGATGAACCATGTTTCCAATTTTACAAGATGCCGGCAGAATGGACGTTGTGGACGATGGAGAGAGAACACCGGAGACGAATGCTGAAAGCATAAGAGGGGTCGTGAAGCGACCACGGAGGGAACGCGGGGTCGAAAGCGGGTCAAGAGAAAATCAGCAGGGTCAAGGTGAACGCTTGAGCGTGGACTGGGAAGGTGATTTAGGAATGAGAAGTCCTAGGCCTTGACATTAGCTTTGTCGCGCTGGATGAATGATTGGGGTCCAGCGACGAGTGCTGGTCGAGGATAATGTTTGTCTGGCGAAGAAGGCTCAAGTTGCCCAAAACTTGATTCGAAGATGCGCTCATCCAACCCAGAGCCAAACCGTCGCACGAACGGCAAAGCCGTGCAAAGCTCCACCGTCGCAACTGCAGAATGCTCTGCCTTCATCCTCCCTGCAGGATTCTTCCCAATCTGCCAGTCTTGCAAGCATCTTGCCTAACATTACACATCCCTCATTTGTGTTCGCACCGTCATGGATCCTCATGTGTATTATCGTGGCAGCATAAGCGGTCCTCACTCATCCTTATCACGTTGAGGCCTTGGCGGGGTCGCATTGAAAAAGGTGATACGTATAGGTCACCGTGTTTGTAAACCATACCAGACATACCTGCTATCATGAAATATCCCGATTCCCTCATGCAATTAACTGTCTACTGCAATTTTGCACTACAGCAATCACTGTTTCGCCTTCGCACCGTAATTATTAGGATTAAAATGGCCGTTTCGTGGGACTTGAGGATGCAAACAATAAAATTATGTATAGRATATATGTTGATAAATCATCACATGAGCATGCATGTACACAATATCTAATGAGCTTAGCTCAGATTTTGCCAACAAGGAGATTCGAAATTATTTCCCTTCCYGTTATCCGAACAGTGTGGTAAAGCGTTGGTATATCGAGGGTAGATGTGAGGGTATCCAAGAAACCAAAGGGAAGCATAAGTGGGATCCATCCTAGAAAAGAAAAAATTGAACCAACGTCAACGGCGCTGGAAMCAAAAACGCTCACCTCGCGCATACTCGAGCGCAAAGCACCCTTCGTGCATTTTATACTGCTTGGCAGTTCCCCGAGGAAGATAATGCACGGTCCCAGGAGTATACCGTTCCATTTCCAACGAACCGGGTCTAAAGGCCCACTGTTCTCCAACCAAGATGTTGAAATAATCATCAGCGGTGTGCAGCCCCGTGTGTCCCTCCGTCCCCAACGGCGTGCCAAAAATGATCAAGTATTCGGTGATGCTTGCATGGATGATGTACATGGCGCCCATTGCGCCGCCAGCATTGTTGAATACCCATTCTTGTTTGTCAGGGTTGATCCGAATCTGCGTGGATGGGTAGGTTGCGGTTAGATTGGTGACGATGTGGTTGATCATGGAGCTTGTGTCTGTTGGATGGGGTGCGGACGCGATAGCGGCCTTGGCGAGTTCATGAAGCGACTCTGGGTCCAAGACGTACCATCTATCCTGTGATTATTGATTTTGCAGGGTGTCAATTAGTTGTTGTTTTATAACGCGGACTAGGTGCTGTCTTACCTTGATGGTATCTAGCCACTGGCAACCAGCTATGAAGATGGCCAGGAAAATCAAGCGCGTCGCCCATTTCATGAGTATGCAGCTGCTAGCATTAGAGCATGCCGTTTTTGTGTTTTTGGGCGTGCTCATCGTGAATTCGTCGTGAGAGAGCTCGTTGAAGCGTTGACGCCAAACGCGACTTTAAATGTGTCAGGAGTTACCCGGTTTGGTCGTACGAGTTTCATTAGATATTTTTAGCTTATCCCCGATCGATTATGGATATACCTCCGTCACGTCATAACGACACAAATTGACGGTCTGACTACGGGACTGATGTAACACCACTATCATCAACTAAGAAGACATTTCTCGTTTCGTCCAAAAACGATTGATCATCCTCCCTCTCTGACGAAGATTTTCCTCGTCGTTGTAAGGAATATCCTCCATTGCCAATTCGGACAGCTGCCGCATGCGCCTTTTCAACTGGCTCGCCTGGGAACCCGTAATCAGTACTTTCTTTCGATATTTTACGGATAAAGTTCACCTCGAGGACCTGCTCGTCTAGCGAGTGTTTCCGCAGATATATATCGTCCAGGATTACCTTTATCTCGCGCAGCTCCTAGAAATTTTATGTAAATAACACCTTCTTTGTTGCGTTATAGGACGTACCCGGCGACCCATTTTCACCTTGCCTTTAACTAGCATTTCCAAGCTTGCAACCCATTTTGCGATAGTTTTCTCATCAACCGTCGTCACCGCTCTTTTTGGGCCGAAAAATTTGTCCTCCAACTTTGGATGCGCTCTYCGACTTTGTTTATCTCCCTCAGGATCGGACGATGCTTTCCGCTTCCGCGACCCAGCTGCCTCCACTCCATCGGCAACATCTTCAATGTTATCCTCATCGACTCCCATAACTGACCTCTTAATGCCAACTGCTGACGTCAAGTACTCAGCTGTTTCCATAACCGTGGTATCTAGTTTCGTTGCCTCCTCTACCTGCTCATCTTCTGTAGGAATATCAGAGGCTTCCTCGATCTCCGATTCTTCGGGCTCCGAACTGGTATATACATATCCGACTCGCTGTGCACGCGGATGAATCCGCTGCRGTAAAACGATGACCAAATCAGAAAATAGCACGGGGCGAAGGGCACGAACCTTGGGTAACTTCTTGGATATACGAAAAAGACTTCCTGGTCCGAGCGCAATCTCTATCCCGTCAACGAATATATCTTCTCGTTGACTCCTAGGATAGGCAATTGTAGGTGCTTTCAGGTGGCTTTCATCCTGAACAGGTTCTTTCGACTCCAACTGTAATTTGAGAAACTCGTAGTTTGCGACGATAGACGCGCTGACTTCTTCCACCTCTTCGTCAGATACAATGCCAAAAGTAGCGACGTTTGCCTCCAAAATCCCCTCGAGCTGTTCCGCCTTCCTGAYGTGGAAAACTTCTGGTTTTCTTATCCGCACGAGACCCCTCGGAGGTCCCATTTTCGCCACCGAAAGAATCTCATCCGCATATTCGTTAACATCCACTACACCCTATGATCGACATTCAATTTTCCTCTAGTTGAGATGTTCTTACCTTGCTGCTCAGATTCGGATTCGGATTCCGGTTCGCGACGTCGTGGAGGTATTTTTGAAGGGGAGAATGGCGGCCGTTTGGGTACAAAAACTGCATCCAGGATCATCTTTTTCGGAYTCTGCTTCTTTGGTTGTTCGGTCTCGTGAGCTGTGTGCGTTTTGAAATGAACGAATTTTGGCTTTTTAGAATTGTTTGGCTTGTCCCGGCTTTGCGAATTACCGTCCTTTTCAGCATGTGTCATTTGACTAATACCTTTGTTGATTGCAGTGATCACAAATGGGGAATCAAAGTTTTCAGCCAGCATCGGCTCTTTCCATCTTGTCTGGCTCATCCGAGAACCATGGTAAGCCTTGGGTTTCGTGCTGGGCAATCCCCGGAATTCCCGAATTTTAAGTGTATTTGATGGCTCAAGTCTTAAAACCATTGTTCGAAGTCAGCTATCAAGAGGCACAACATGGACGTACTGTTGCAGAGGCACTTTTGGTTGAATATGTATTTGGAAAGGAGTAATCTCGCCAGGAGTAGATGCATTGCTCAGTCGGAACTTGGACTGGAAAATCGTACGTTGCCTTTGTGGTCCGGCAACATTTTGCGACTCAAAGGCTGCATTCAACGCCAATGTCGCGGCTTCTGCTGTCGTGTTCTGACCCAATGAAGGTGCCCTCGACTTCGTGATAACGTTCTATACCAAAAGGTAAACAATATATATGCGCACGAATATTATGAATAACTCGCAGAGGATGGYTCTTCTCTCACCCCGCCTTGTGCAGAAGTGCTCGTGCGCAGGTCATTTGATGATGACAAGGGTACATGACCGACCTGCGGCGGATTGGTATATTCGGTAGACGGATCGCCGTTAACTGTGGAAAATGAAAGAATGCTTCCTGCTGACATCTGCAGACTGTCCGCAGATGGTTCGGAATCATTACTTGATCCATTCATTGACGGAACAGACTGTAATGTATCCTGAGCTGTGGCTTGGCGCGCGAGAATGATTGACAAGGGTTTCTGCGGACCATTTGCCAACGACTCGCTATTGGCACGACGCATGCTATCAATTTTTGCACCATCCGAGTCCGGATTAGAACTGCGCGTTGGAGATTCCGATTTACGAGTAGCAATGGTTTGAGTAGATGAGTTGGTTGGCTGCACAAGCATGGATATTGGSGATGTTTGGATATTGAACATCAATCCCCCTTGAAGTGGATCCATTTCTTGTATCATAGTCCCTTTGGGGGGTAACCATGAGGTATCCTGACTCAAATGTATCACTGGAGATTTTTACCTCATTCACAAATCACAGAATAAAAGTTCATCACACACACCATTCTTATCTTCTGACCATTGATGTATTGACTGAACATCTACACTTTCCAGTGTTGGCATGGTGGAGAACCTGTGCAGTAGTAATAATCAGGAATATGATATCAACAACTGGCATAACTACACAAACAAGARATAACTCCAAATAGCTGGAAACAATCAAACACTATGCAGCATGAACAGTTTAATGGGAAACTTACCAAGAAAAGTGTCTGTAACAGTCTGTTTGATATAAGGCAGTGCTGTTGATAATATCAGATCATTAGTCAGCACACTGACCCAGAGATCCATGCACCATATTCAAGTGCTGTGTCTAAACCTACCTGATACAATTGGTTACCAGCAAGGCAAAGGGGAAGGAGGAATCAAAGGAAACACTGAGTGTAGTGGTGGAGGGAAAGCAAGGAAGAATTACCTTAATTGTAGCTTGGTGAGCTTAAAACTTTCCCACAGTTTCAAAACAAAGACAAATAAAAGATAAGATGATCATGTCAAGAAAAGAGACATTCAGAGGCCAGATGATATTGCTGGGGAATATACCATGATCTATTTTCCCAAAGCAATGGAGGGTGATAGAGAATTTGTTCAAAGAGGTATAGCACAAGTTCTGATTGAAATGTAGTAACCTGCTCATATGTGCCAAAGGGAAGAGCAGGTTGTGGTGGGTTTTCAAAGGTGTTTAACTTTCAGAGACGGCGTTTATTCTTTGGCGCTATATTTCAATAGGACAATTGGCGCCAAACACGGCGGTATGATGTGCCGCGGCGCGGGAGAAGATGGAGCCTACCATATATAGCAGTTCTGCACTTCTTTCCCCCACACTCAGTATGAATGAGTCTCTAATCAGTAAGTGACTCTTCTTGCATTCTGACAATTTGACCAACGAGAATGCATTAGATCCATTCAGCATCACCCATCCGACTGCCGTTCAAACATCGTTGTTTGCTCTTGCCGTTTTCGCTCGATTTGATCCTACCGGCAGATTCATCGCCGCTGCGAAGCTCGATTGGTCTACGGATATATGGGACTTGGAGACCAGGTCCCCCGTGCGGTGCTTGAACGGCCATGTCAAGTCTGTGACGAGTCTTGAGTGAGTGTCGGACGATGCTTGCAGGCCTGATGGTATTGATGGTGGTTATAGCTGGTCAAGAAACTCGCGATTTGTCTTAACATCATCGAAGGATTGGAACGTGATTGTTTGGGATTTGGCTTCCGAGTGTGATCCGCCTCAGCGGTTTACCACTGTGCGRTTTGACGCACCCGTTGTTTCAGCATCGTTTCATCCTAGGAACAGGTATGTGTCACCTATTCGTTTTCCTCTGCAGCTTGCGTGTTCACGTCGATCGTGTAGCAATATTATATTAGCATTGCTGAGTACAGGAGAGGCATATGTCACCGATCTTAGAAAGGAGCATAGGTCTCGCGTAGAGTTGTGTGAGGCACAAGTACAGGAGGATAGCGATGATGAGGGGCATCCTAGTTCTAGTCGATCACGGTATTTATTTTCCCGTTTCGCGATAGAATGTGCATTAACTTTACCAGATCTGCCATGACAGTCGCACGATTCGACCCGTCAGGCAAATACGTYTTCATCGGAACGTCAGCTGGGACGATCCTCGTATTCAACACTAGGACAAAATCAGTGAGCTTCGTCTCCCTCCGCCATCTGCCTTCTCACGTAAACATACTAGATGGTTGCCCGACACAAGATAACTGGAGCCGGCCTTATCAAAGGGCTAGATTTTGCCAAGTCAGGACGGTGAACATGTGTGTTCTCTCGCACATGCCATACAAAGTACTGATGGATGYTTTCTGCTTGTTTCTGTCCTCAGCCGGCTCGTCACCAACTCGTCCGATCGCACACTACGTCAGTTCAATCTCCCAACGTATCCCTCCCCGAGTCCAGGCCGAGAGTTTCTTGAGCAGGAACTTGAGCCGACGCGGAGGTTCAACGATCCGATCAACAAGACGGCGTGGCACGCCCTGTCATACAGCCCTGATGGAGAGTGGCTCGCTGGAGGTGTGTCTTTCCTTTTGATTTATTGTCGATCCTAATCCCTAATCATCGCCCTGATTAGGTGCTGCCGACCCAGCTGCTCACAAAATATACATTTGGGATATCTCCAACGAAGGACAGTTTGCAAGCGCGTTAGACGGCGGGAGGGAACCTCTGATGCATCTACATGTAACAAACTTCGTATTTACGCGCATCTAGCGTTTAATTGACTGATATGCGCATTCTTAGTGGCATCCGAAAAAGTCGTCTATTGCGTCGACTACGAACCAAGGCAATATATTGTTGTGGCATTGCCCTCATCCAGAAAGGTGGGGTGCATTTGCAGGAGGATTCGAAGAAGTGGACGAGAACATCGTTTACGACGAAAGGGAAGACGAGTTTGATATCGTGAGTTCAGTGCTTCTTTGTTTCTAGCTCACTGATGTGGAACAAATGTAGGAAGACGTTGAGGTGATTGCGGCGCGAAAGCGGAAGGAAGAAGACGAGCCGATCGATATCGACGGAGTAGGCGACGCAGCAAACACAGATCAGAACGGAATATTGGACGAAGACCTTGCTTGGGCTGACGAAGAACCAGACGAAGATACGGAGAACTGGAAACTGAAAACCATTATGAAAGACGAATACGATATGTAGTGAAAAAGATGGCATCTAGATGGTATAAAAGAAAGGGTATCTACGAATGCTGTCAATTCCCTATAACTGATCTTGTCCGAGCATCCTTCAACTTTTCATATAGAGTGTTGCATTTTGCTAATAAATAYTCCGCCTCCATCTCAAACCTCTTCCACTCCTTAACTGGTGTCAGTCCAACATGTTCATTACCCGCGCAGTCTGTCTGAGAGCCAATTCGGACCGGCTGATT
The DNA here is from genome assembly GCA_001691785.3 of Amanita brunnescens Koide BX004. Lineage (NCBI taxonomy): Eukaryota > Fungi > Basidiomycota > Agaricomycetes > Agaricales > Amanitaceae > Amanita > Amanita brunnescens. The sequence continues at coordinate 22,307 of JNHV02000242.1, forward strand.
GCCATCCAGGAATGTGAGGAAGACCAGGGGCGCAAGAATAATGTGCACAGCCGAAATAGCAGCTTTGAAGGGCGCAATAGTGTGATGAGGAGAACCGCAAAAGCGCGCCTGGGCTATCTTCAGTAATATGACTAAAGGAATACATATCACGTACAACGTAGAAGAAGAATAACTTTATGAGGTCTAACACCGGACCAATTAAAGCTTTGCTTATACTCGTCGAACAAACTCCAGGCTGCGCAATAAAGTGTCGAGACCGTTTATGTGTAGAATCTTGTAGAGACAGTCTATCTAGGAACGTTGCAATCAAGTCGATTTCAAATTTTGTGTTTTCGTAAGAGTGTGAAGTTGCTTTGCATTGCCAGTCTTCTGGGTTGTAGTATGTTGGCGAGGCCTCTATAGAGGACATCCATACGACCTTGGACCTCGACGGAGATCTGGACAAGCGTGGTTCGAGTGCTCGGAACTACACGCATCAGCTGCCGCGGAGGTGAAGGATATATCAAAACATACAAGGACGAAGTGAGCAAATAAGTTACACTGCCAGACCCATCCGAGTCCATCTACACTTTCTTCGCCTTTGTTTTGGGTGTAGTATGTTGGTGAAGTAACGGCGACCATAGGATTCGAGAGAACGGCCTTGATGGCCAATGGCCAGCATATCCCAATAAAGCTGGCTAGCCCTGCGTTGCATATAAGATGCGAGACGTAGGGGTATCTACAATGCAATGTCAAAGAAAAGCAAAGCCGGCGAGGCGGAGAACGTACTTGGCCATGATCTCATCCGCAAAGCTGAAAACCGTGCTTACATCCGCGAGGTCAAGACGCATCACAACAATGTCCACATTTTTTCGGAACCGTTCAGCATGCCCGTCATAATCCGATCGTGTCTTTACATCCACTACATGTGCGTCCAGGGATTTGAGCAATTCCAGCCTGGCGCTCTCGGCACGCGTGATGCTTCTACAGGCCATGATGAGAGTGATTCCGTCGCAGGATGCATAGGGCTGCGATGTCTCTTCGCCAAGAGGCGTCGGAGCAAATGGTTGAGGCTCTGCGTCGCTTGGTTGTTCGGAGCATAGCTGGAACAACAGTCGTTTGCATATCCCAAAGCCTACACCTCTGTAAGTAGGATCGGTTCAGTTCTAGGTTCAAGAGAGAGGCGGATTGTTACCCATTGGCGCCAGTAATGATGACTATGGGGCGGTGAGAGTTGGTAGACATGGAAATTACAGCGATATGGTGGTGCTACTTTTCGGGTAAACTGAAAGCACCGGCCCGGACGCCCGCAACCAACAAGCACACCCTCGCATCAGCATTGTTATAACACTTGTTCAAGATCACTCCTTTACTGTTTCTGATAGTATTATCAAGCATGAGTGCTCCCTGTCGCGCACCGATCAGCGGCCACGGGCCAGTACGTTCCGAATGCTTTCTCGAAGAAATTTTGCATACTTAGCGCCTCTCCGATTATCGACTCGCTGGTGTTGGGCTTTCGCAGGTTCCCTTTTAAAATCTGAAGCATCTAACCTCCGCCACTGTCCAAAACGGTAATCCTCATACCGCCATCTTCGCCCCCATTTTCGTCGCGCCACCTCCTCACGACACCCAAACCAGTCATCAATCTCTCCTCTTCGCGGTCTGTCAGCCACGATACGTTTATGGACGAACAAGAACCTATCATGTTAAATCTACAATGCTATCTCCGCCGCCAATTTCCGTCGCTTCGCCTTCTCTTCGCGATCTCCAGAAACCATCAGCCAGGCCTCTAGGTGGATATGATTGACGTATAGTGGAGCAGCGGAGTGACCGCATACTTAATAGATGGTCACCCCTCCGAACCTTAGTATAGCGAAAAGAAATACAACGGAGACGCGTTTTGTTGAACGATCGCCAAGAGATCTGCTCCAGCTCCGCCCACCGTCAAAAAAAGCGCCTCAGAAATCTATATAGCCAGGTGATGGCACGGGCACACGAAATCGCGTGGCAATTCACGTGACGCGTGACTCCTCGCTCCTCGCAGA
>JNHV02000243.1:0-24315 GCA_001691785.3 Amanita brunnescens Koide BX004
AAGACGTTTGGTCAACGGGTTTCTTCTTTACCCGGTAGACGCGGTGCTTTCGAACCCGAATATACTAGCTATACTCACTACTGGAAAACGGTGTTGGGTAATTCAGTCAACACGTTTCACCTTCGTTGACTAATTTACTGGCACTAGACTATATATTTATTCTCGATGTCGAAGGCTCCCACCCCCAGATACTCGGATTGCTAGCACCCCACCTCAGTGAGAACCTAGAGCCAGGGCTACCAAAGCAGGGTGTTTGCGGTAGCGACCATATTTCATTAGTTGCCGAGTTATGCTGGCAACCCATAACTGCAAATCACTAGAATTGGCGTAGACTGGCAATGCGCAATTTCAGAATAACGACAGCTTGATTAACGTATGCAAAGTGAAAAACAAATATCTATCGAACGACTATCTTGACCTGTCTGAACCAGCCAGTAAGCTTTTAAACAGTCCAGCTGCTGTTGTTTCATTCTGCAGTTGCAACATATAGATAATACCTGTGCGTGCGCCTTTATCACTTAACTCGATTGCAACACCTGTTTTTCCAACACGTTCAACGCCATCTGTCAAGACAATCGTTGAGATAAGCACTGATTTATTTGATTGCACTACAAGTTGCTTGATGTTGGTGGGACTTTGACAGTATAATATCAGCTTGGCGGAACCGAGGGACTTCCATTGAGCGTGATGTTGTTGGAGGAATACTTTGCACTTCATCTGAGCTGAGACGCTAGATGTCACCGGACCAAGATCTTGCTTGAATTCTGCAGTTGGCGATCCTGGAGGGCTAGGATCATCGAACGAGGGTTCAGCTATCGACGATCCACGGGATCTGAATTGCGCCGATGGCAATAGCGGGCGATTAGAACTTGTACGCAAATTACCCATCGAACCGGTTCTAGGCAGGGGCTGGCCGTTTCTCGGATATTCATCTGGATGACCTGGTAATGGTGGTTGCGAGGAAAACCGCTCCTGCTGTGAATACTGTGACGCCAATGAACGCATCGAGGAAGATTTCCGCATGGCGCTCTGCTCAGAAGGCGGTCGTCCACGCATTCCTGGCTGCATCGACATCAGAGGTGCTTGTTGCTGAGGTGGGAGTTGGGCTTGTCGCAGAAATGCTGGTGGTTCTTGCGGTCGAACAGGATTTGGTTGGTTAATTGAAGGTCCTCCGAGCAACGGCAGAGATCGGGAATTCGTGAAGTGTTGCACATGTGGGGGCACATCGTTACTAGTGCTTGGTCTCGGGTGATGAGTGTGCGATTGGACAGCGGAGCCAGTCGCATATGAAGATCCACCTGTTGAATTATGAACAGCTGGGGTTCTCTGGGCCCCTCGCTGCATCTGTGCTTCGGGGCCCAAGGTCAGGTTAGACACACTGTTCGACAGCTTCGTTGTTGTATCATGTAAGGGAGTTGGAAGAGAATCCTGCCGGTAGGGATAACGTGGGGTGTCTCGATCGCCCGTCGGCGGAGTGCCGTGGTTGAGCGAGATATTCTGCAGCTTGTCAGAATCTGAACGGACCGAGTCCTTGTCGGAAGGCAATGGGGGTACGGGGGGTGGAGGCTCTTTTGAGGGTGGCGGCACTGGACTTAGAATGAGTATTATTGGACCAGACTAGCATCGCCCTACTCACAAGAAATAGAAAAATCAATGCATTCCTTAAGATGGCCTTTAAGAGTGTCCAGTGTGTTCGCCGAATCTGTCTCCACTACGAGAAATTCCTTCTTCATTACCGCAACCTGTAGGGCATGCGCTGACAGTTATTCAGCAATTTATTAGCCATAGAGCCGGAATTGTTGCTTATCCTTACGTTGTCCTTCTACTTGTGCTATGCGCAGGACTTTGCCAGCCAAAGGAGGATAAGATAGCCACATGTCAGTTGCATCGGCCTCACGCTGAGCCTTCTCTTCTGGCGTCATCCTATCACAGATGAGGAATAAGTCTGAAAGGATAACGATGTGCCCCTTGCGATGTATTACTTCGGTATTGGTAGCTTTGGAGGTAAAGCGTATCAAAACGTCCAGGGAGAATCTTATTTCTCGAGTAAAAGTGAGATTTTGTGGAGAAATTTGCAAACGGACAGCCTGCAATTATGAACAGTTAATTACTTGCTCGTTCTCAAGGCATCGAATATTGGACCTTCAGGCTCATCGTGAAAATATCCAGGGTCCTTTCAGTGGACAAGCGTATCTCGAGTTCCTTTACCGTCATTTTCTGTGCAGAAGTCGATTCTAAATTGGAGGATGATAATACGCCACTAGGTGGACTTTGAAAACTTCAGTTATCGAATGGTTCTATAACGACGGAAACCAACCTTCCGTGAGGCGAATCATCGTCTTGATGTACTGCAGTATCGGACGCCGATTCACGGAAATTCTCGATACCGTTCAGAATGCTCTGTGTCCGTAGATCAATGACCACTTCGTCTTCAGTTTCTGGTCCTGGTGACGCTGGTGGATTTGATCCTCCGACTTGGACAGATTGTCGGGATTCAAGGGTAGCCAGCAATATGTCGAGTTTCTCCAGTGCAGCCACAAGGAGGCGGTGATCACTCCTTCCGGCGACGGTTCCCTTTAATAGGCGGTTGTATAATTTCCGGTAGTACTTCAACCTTCCCTTGGGCAGAAGAAACAAAGCATCCAAGGTCCAAGGTGATTGCTCTGACGGCAGAGGAAACGACGCAGTAAAGATCTTCAAAACTTCTGGCAGCTTTTGATTAGATTTAACAGGCTCCCAATCATCGAAACCACAGCAGTATTTAGCGCAATAATTTGTGTATGGCGTCTCCAGATCATTGACCTACGTTCAAGCCGTTCCGTTAGCACATGCCAAAATAATCAAAATGAGCACGCACCCACTTCATCAGAAGATCACCCAAAGCTTTCGGTGAGGATGGATTGGTTCCAATGTCTTTCAATTTCTGAGGATCATAAGCATGGGGTGAGAGAGATGTACCATTACCATACCGAATACAAGCTCTTGTTGGCCTTATACACGGCTTCGATGCTCCTGAACATAGTATCTAGCTCTGGAGGTGGAAGATTTGAACGGGACCATGCTGCAGCAATGCGCTAGCACCATTCGTCTCAGTTGAGTGCGAGATGGGATCTATGGGAGGACTTGCCCGAATGATACCAGTTAGCAGCTCTACATAGAGTCTCTCTGTCTCTATGAGGTCATTCAGAGGATTGGGTTTCTTTGACTTTGATTCGTGTGATGTTGGGGAGCTGGGCATCGCATCGTCGGCAGGACCAGCGTAGGACGAGGACGATAGGACAGCTGGGCGAAGCAGATGTTCGGACATGAGCGAAAGACGAGCACGCACGTGGTGTGCATGATGACTGCCTCATTCAACTACAACGTCGCTTGGATTGACCGCACCTTCCATTCTCGCGCCGTCGCCGAGGCTCTACTTGCCCCAGAGCGTGAATCGGGAAATATATCCCCTAACGACTACGAACTAGCCACCCGCTTCCTGCCTGGGGTCCACCGCCATTACAGCGTACATTCTCATCTCCCACCCTGCCCATTCCTTCTCATTCAAGCATTAGGTCTGTGGAGGCGCTGCTGCAATCCCGGTTATATTCGCATTTCGAAAGCCAAGCTGGTCGAATGCTAAGACTTTTGGTGCCATATTCATCACTTCCATTGCAGGATCCCTCCTTGGTCGTACAATAGCCTTGACGAAACACTACAAATTTGTGCGCTCCCTGGAAAACCCTGCAGGCTTCTCCAGGGCACTGGATAATGTACAGAGTCGTATGGGTCGTGTTATGCCCTCGGGATCCGTTATAGTTCAACAATCTCGCACTGAATTTGATGCCGACAGCGCGAATGGTAGACGTTTCATCCATTAAGCCACAGACATAGTTACAGAAAATTATCCTCGTAGGTTCAGAAACTCGAGAGGCGGTCAACTTGAAGTCGGCATCGACTCCAGAGGTAAAGTCAAAGCCAGTGCCGAAGTGGGAACAAATCCGTGCAATGAGCGCGCGCTCTACACCCTCCTCTTGGGATGCCATACGACAAAGACAAGAGAAAGCTCAGCTTTCTGAATCGGGGGTCTCTGTCCAGCGCGATGGAAAAAGTCAACCCGAATCGCGCCCTGATGGTAGGACACCAGAGCAAGCCGAATTCGATGCCATGTTGGAACGGGAGAGAGAAATAAGTAGCGGCGATTATAAAGAAGTATGATATTATACAAAACAGATAAGCAATTCAGCTGCGAAGTACCTCGGCGCGAGAGTAAGAGCAAAAAATGTTCATAGCTATGTTATGCCAAAAAAGTGGCTACTGTGCTGTGAACCTCTGACCGTCCAGCCCACCCAGTATGACGAGAAGGCCCTCCGGCACTCGGTTGACCTGATGACATATTTAATCGTTCCCGGTAGCGTGTATTCCTGGATAGAGATGCGGTGGCGTTGTCTTCGGGTGCCATGATAGATACCTCGCCTTTTCTGAATGTGGTTCTATGGGAGAAACGATATAACGGCACCCCAACCTCCAAAGGCTGCTTTTGGGCTGTCATGCGGATTATTTCACCCATTAGTCCCTGCAGTAGCCGTTCCTGACGCGCTGATTTCGCTGTCAGATAATTCAAGGCGTGAAACAGGACAACTTACTCCCGATCGGGGATCGACGTCCGTACGTGAGCATTGCGAACCTGAAAATAGAAGACGTCATTCTTTAAGTATGTTTGAATGCGTTTAACGTGCCTTAAAACATTGATTTCTCCCCAGACTGTCGATTCCCTTTCTGCATCATTAATCTCGATAAAGTATTTGCATAACTGAATGAGAGCTACTGCTGCTAAATACCAGCAAATCTATCCCTACGTAAATCGACGAACGAACGATAAGAAAGAACATACCGTCACAAATGGGTGAAGCCTTGTAATATCCATAGAGCTCGCAGATAAAGTGTAGTAGGCTCCAAGGATCGAACGGGCCGCATGTACGCAACGAGCAGTAGAGACGCATTGAGGGTCCGTGAAGTCAACATAACTATTATGCAGTGTAATGGTGGCACTGGTAACACGTTAGATAGAGCCGGTCTGTCCGAGTCGGACCTTCTACTTACGCGTGTGGAATTACATGAACCATATATAAGTCCGTGTCGAATACACAGTTTCCGCTTGAGTCGGATAAGCCCGCACTATTCTTGTACAAGTGCGGCAGGCTTTCAAGGAAATCGTGAGAGACCAATTTATCCAGAGGTTCAAAACCTTCCAAGTAGAAAGGATTCTGGTTCTTGCTGGGCGGAGTTGTTGCTCGAAGGTTACCGCGCACATTGAAGTCCGTCACTTTTCCGAAGAGCATTATGGCCTTGATATATAGAAGGAACGAGTCGGTATACTGGGGAGGGTGGTGAATGAATACATCGCGGTACGCCAAGTTCTGTGGATTGTTAACTACCGGTCTCTATGATACCATCTATGAGTGAAAATAAATTAAATCACAGTAACTTACCTCTGCCTCAAAATCCTCCGTGCGCAGAGGAAACTCTGTTCCAATATCTCGTTCATCTACTGCGTGTATCCATCCGCCGACAGATGCTATTCTATCAAATAGAATAGTCATCCACCACGTACGCCTTCTGCACTCTAGGTCCCGAAGGTCTTTGGGAGGAGCCAAGTATGCAGCGGGAGAATTATTTCCAAGGGCAGAAAAAGTGCCAGGATAATTGAGTCGCAGAGGTATCGCCACCCTCGTCTGAAATCCGGCAAAGATCCATACTTCTACCCATCGACCTTCTTGGTAAAAATACCACGACAAGATAATGCAAGCTTGCATCACAAACAGTATATCCTCTCCGCTCGCCATCGTCTTATCGATGTATTGCCTAGTTTTCCCAGCGTGAAATTCAGCAAATCGGTCATGCCGCGTACCATCTGGCATTTCCACAATGTGCTGAGGTGACCATCGGGACGCTGATGCACACTGAGTACATTGGCTATGAACGCCTGATCATTACATGAATTTATAAAACTCAACTATAGCATGTAAAATTGCTGAATGAGGAAAGAGTGGATCTTTCGGATGCATTTTGACGGAGGCGACAAAGGAGGGCTTGTGTAATATCCTCGAACCGCACGGGTCACAACGAAAAAAGATATCAATACTGTTCACTCTAGTTGACATCTTAAAGTGTACAACAAGGTTTAAAACGCACTAATGGTCGAGAGTGGCAGGATCTGGCAAGTCTGGATTCCAGCCAGAATAAAGAAGGTCTGACAATGGGTCTTCATTTGAGGACTGCGCATCAGGACTTCTATTGCCGCTATCAAACTTTGATTCATGAAACTCGTGAGCTGTCATGTCAACTGCGCTCAAGGATACGCGTGGCAATGAGGCAGAAGAAAATTCGGACGAATGATTAGAAGCCGTATTTGAGGCCAGATCGCGTGGTCGTGCAGTGGAGTTACGTGGAGCAGACCATTGTCTTGGGGATGTTGAACGACGGGTTTGTTGTTCGTAGAGTTTCTGCTTCAGGCGAGCTGAAGGAAGTCAGCGTATGGATCGCAGAAGAACGGTATCATTACATATTTCGTCTTCCAATTCTTTCATTCTTTCAACGGGATCGGTATCAGGGGCGAGCGTTAGGCCTTCTACAGGATCGTAAGAGCATTGTGGTTCCGGCGGGTGCCTTTTGAGTCGTTAGCCCGGTCAACAAATGAATGGGTCGGACTAACGCATAGCCCACTGGCGCGGGTACACTGATCAACGATTGCCACTGTCTACGAAAACTTGAATCCATTGCCTCGAGCAGATTTATGGCCCAACGTACTTGAAACATGTGCCACAATGTGGTCGCGCAGCATCGCATTTCTCTTTCCGCTTAGTTGGTTGGTGCGGGATATCATAGGCGACTTACAAGCTTTCTCTTGCGGCACGAGCGACATGCCTACAAACAAGGATGAGAACAGCTATGCAGCGCCTTCATGACGATGTACCTGGTTACGTCTCAAAGCGGCCCTACTAGAATGAGTGCTTGATGCCTTGGGCATTGCGTCCAACCAACGGTAAAATGATGCTGCGAATCTATATGGAGTGTAGAAGTTAAGATCAACATTTCACCTGGACCGGCAAGGCCCATGAACTCAACTGGGAATCTGGGATGTGACAATTACAGGTTGATAACCGGTAAGAAAGGCTATTGCAAGAGATGTTGGTGGATAGGTATCAGAGAGCGTGTGATTGATTTGGCGGCCGATATGTACATAGTACGTTTATATCATTATCGTATCCATAACCACCGTAGCATAAATGTTCAGATTACCAGAAACGTATCGAATATTCATACATCTATTTGTGCCCTCATCCGCACCACAGTCAAGAGTTAAGAAAATTTGGTCCATGGGTTCCATGGGTTACTGACAGGTAGGGCTGGTTTGGCATTGCATGAATCCAGGATACGCATCATACTACTCATCAAAGTTTTGTTTTTCCGTGTGATGGGGATAACGCATGGCTGATGGCCGTGCGCACCTTTGGCCGGCAGAGATCAAATTTATTTGATTTTGCGTAACAAGTGTTGGATCATCAGACTGATTCAGTACTAGTGTCGGTCCATGACGTCAAAAGACATGCGCTTATGTCTGAATATGGTCTACACGACAAGCAGCGGACTGCAGCGGAGTGTCAAAGCACGCTACAAAATCGTTGCCACCACTGTTCGCGCATGATCCGCATGGCGAAACTCGGTCAGATATATCCCTACGGCAGCCAAGGGAGTTGATAGATGACTAAATTCAAGTGCTCACCCTAGCTCACCTTGCCATGTCCCGAAGTTCAGGCGTCCGTGCGTGATGGGGATTGAAATTGACGATCCCACCAGTGATGCTTTAGTGTGGGAGACCCTTGGTATAATTTGTATAATTTGTCAGAGCAGGACTAAGAAACCAAGTTAACTCACGAGTCGCTGGCCAGCTAGCGTCAGAGAATATCAGGTATAGATTAGTAATAATAATGCCTACTCTGGACCCTCGTCTGTGTGTCTCCAGTTCAAACTCTCTGGTACGATACTATCCAGGGCCATGTCCATATCTTAACATACTTATGAGTTTGGCCGAGTAGAATCCAAGCGTAAGGGTACCTCTGCGGACGTCTTAGATGACCATACATCATGCACATCAGATCAGTTCACATCAGTAACCGAAAGCGCTATACCAATGTCCCAATTTTCGTTTACTGTCAGAGCAGCTGACGTATGCTGGCTGAGACACTGATGAGCAACGTAGGCTTTTCCTTGCAGCCTTGTAGCCTACATAAAGAGAAATAGCATTCCGGCCTATTAAGAAGTGGTCAACAGCACATTTTACCTCCTTTGTCGAGACTCGCCTCAACACCCAGTAAACCTGGCTGTAGCTGGGATACTATCTCTTCTGTGACAAGATGACACCCCTTCCCTTTCCTTGAGAGTGTAAATGTCTTCTGCCACGCCATTGCCGCACAAAGTGCTATGTTGTGACATGAACGACCGTCGTCACGTAGCGCGTTACTCTGAACAGCGAAAAACTCTGCAACATTGTTCTGGGAGTTTATACAAATAGATAGGTAGTGTCAATATTATTTTGAAAGAAGCTAGTACGATAAGCTGCCATCATCTTAGTAAATAATAGCTAGTGCACTAATACAAGAACCTGATTCAGACAATGCTGACATTTCTAACAGTGCTTTCTTAAACTGGCACTTGCCTGATGATAAACATTGAGGAAGGTCAAGCTTTTGTGGAGGTCTCTGAGCGCGACTTGACAAAGCATGTTTCTCTCATTTGTCTCCGTTAATTAAAGGGCGTCGCACAGGTGAACTTTGTCCCTTCCAGGGTTGTGCGATTGCTCGAGTCAAACTGTATTGCGTAATAATTCTTTATCCTAAACAATATTGACCGTCTCTTCGCGCCGTCCTAGAAGGGCTGCAGCACTGAGGCAGTCGGTAATAATTACGAGAATAAGTTATATGTTCAACGTACGTAAGGCTTAGTCCTCATATCTACGTGATCTATCTGTTCCACCACGGTTTCCGGGCACGTTTCGATTCCGGCAATGGTTAGCATAGTGCCCCTTCTCTCCACACTATTAAATTTCCACGGGTGAGATGCAAACGCAGGTCACTCGGTAATCCGTACCTTGAAGCACAAAACGTCATCTAAATTTCGCCTAGCAGGCCCTGGTGGATTGGCACTGGCATTTACAAGCGAGCTACCGGGGAAACCTCTATCGAAATCAGCATATCTTCCATAACCTGGAGGCGGCGGCCCAAGATCCCGCGTTGATGGGGGTGGTGGAGGCTCGTAAGCATTAGCAGGCGGTAGACCCGGCTTTGGACTAGGACAAAATAAGTTGAGCAAGAAAGACTGAAAGAGTACACTCACTGTCCTCGGGTGCAATCTGGACCCAATGGGCAAAAGCCTGTCAGGTACAATTGACAGGCAACCTTTCGCACATGCTTTCTAGGGCAATCAGGGCCTTTCGGGGGTCAATAATACAATATTTTAAACAAGAAATCTTACCAAGTTTGCAGAAACCACGATTATAGTCTGGACACTCAATTCGCCGCTCCTTAGGGTGCGCATACAAGCATTCATCCCCTGCAGAGCAATAACCATACTTGGCAAACCACCAGCATTCTGGCATACGCCTTAAATTGTATTCATGGAGGAATTCACAAGCATCTCCTTTCTTACATAGACCTCGTAGCCAGTGTTTACATACCGTGGCAAGACGCTCCCTTTCTCTTGGGTGAGTCGGAAGCTGTTTGGGGGGCTGAAAATTCTGAACAGATGGAGTCGTATGGCGAAGGGGACAATGTAGGGGACCAAGAGGGCAGCCAGCAGTCGTCAGGGATAGCCTGCATATTTGATCATCTAGACGACGAGTCAGAATTAACTATTTCAATGTATCGCTGTGACTGGCCTTTGTCAAGCTTTACACCTAGTTCATTCTTGATATATGGTTCCACCGAGAAATTAATCTGGTGGAATTGAGGATTGATCACGTCTTTCAACGGAGATGGCCCAGCGAGGGGGTTTGCGGTGGTCATAGTTTAGTGTAAAGTAGCGTGCAACTGCTTACATAACATTGTGATGACTAATGTACTATCATTGTATCAACTCACCAAATGCCAATTAAATTGACATCATCGCCCGCCTGCTTAATGGTCAAAACCAATGCATCCACCTCCGTGGCCCATGCAACAATATCGATGGAAGATTCACTATGTAATCGCGTTATCTCAACGAAATAGACATCTTGGAAAGGAGTTGTTGCCCTGGGATCGGGCCTACGGTCTATCCGAACAATTTTCGTCTTCGCAGTAATTAACTTAAAAATCCGCATGAGATCGGAACTTGACGGATGGATGGGTATACGGAAAATTGCTTTGTAGCATATCGCTACAGAAAATTGTGCTGGAATCGTGCTGCTTCTGTCTGTTGTCATGATCAAAAAGCGCGTATAGTTGACTATCATTAATGTGAGTTCCATATTCGGGGTAGGTTAATCTTGGCTGACCGTCTCCTGCTTGGATGCCCTCTCTTATAACATCCAGGTCATCGAACATACTCGCACACAACTTGGAACAAATGGCTGCATAACTTGGTGGGCTGTCTAACAGCGCATGCGCCGCCGCCGCCGTCGAAGGCATCTTCACCTGTTCAATACCAGGAAGATAATTGTTGAGGAAGTCATGACATTGCCCTAGTGCCTATGTGTTGCGTAAATCCCTTCGCAACCAGAAGTCACCAAGACTGCACACCTGTTCATGGCTCATTACTCGCCGAATACCCCCCAGTGTCACTCCCTTCTTCACGACAAGGCAATGTGTCACCTTCAACAATACTTCGCCCTGAACAAAACCACAATCAGACCTACGAAAATTATCATAGGTCTCGATGACGCTGCCAAAAATGCTATTTTCCTGTGGCACAACAGCGATAGGGATGGCGTCGGACAATGTATTGATTGTATCTACAACGACGTTAGTATTATCGACCATTCATGTATTGGCATTCCTCACCCGTAATTGTCCGTCGCTCGTGATAAATTGCATCGATTCCAAATCTATTGTGAGCTGCCTAGAGTATTGTAATTTGAGCTATGCGAAACCGTGTACAAATGTGGTCCTTACCTCATGAGTGTAGGTACCAAGTGGCCCAAGGACGGCGACATTCAAAGTTTCGGTTAGAGAGTCCATCGTGGTCGGGCGGAATCGCTATGATAGATATATAGGTATGGAATGGGCAAATTTATATCCAGACTCTACCTGGTGCTTGTTGACGTTATGTACATGACATCATCAAGCGACGCGTCAAAAGGAATCAGCCTTATCTGATATTAAGTACGGGGTTTCGGCCGACACTGGCTATCCATAGCTTACGACGACAGCTAGAGTCGATCTTTTGCATGCAATAATGGGCTCCTCTATCGTACATCTGCCCAAGGGCACAACTATCAGAAAGTACCCAACATTTAAGTTACATTGGAGGATGGAGAGGCCACGAAAAACTTTCTCTTGTTTATCAGGTCGTCCAGCATCTTCGCAAACCTGAAGGCTATTGGAATTCGTTCGCCTAACTTTGCTAGAGCGGAACTAGGGGACTGATGAGGTAGTTCCTGGCACACATAGCTAATATGCCTACTGTACAAATTCAACTTCAGTCTGCAGAGTAGCGACTTGTTCAAAGATATTGGCATCTTCCGCAGCTTGCAAGAATCGTACCAGGACACGGCCAGCACTGAACCAACAGAACTAGCAAGTCACGGTAAGTGGATGAAATGTGGAGGCTATGGTTCTTACTGAGCAGAAGGTGTCGAGGAGTGTGATATCGAAGCTCGTTGAATAAACGCTGTAAATCAAGTCCAAGATGGCTCTGGCTGCTGTTAATATTTTTAACGCCGATGTACAACCTGATCGTTGTACATCCGCATGTGGGTCATGCAGAATGATAGAGGCACTAAAGGATACTGAGCAGGAGAAGTGGGATATAGATTGCACTTACATATGCGGCATCAACCAAGCCGTATATAAGTGACTATCGACGATGTTGTTCATTATAGGATTCCTACATCGAGTGGGAAATGTGGTAGTGAAAGTGTCAATTGTACAGTCGAGCTCAAGGAATGCTTGAGAGCCCCGAGGATCAGCGCGTGTCGCACTGCCATGATTCCAGTATTCGCTAGACACTGTGACATCTCCTGAATAGTGCCGCGCGCGAAATCTTGAATTGAAAACTTTCACACGGGCTTGATTATAATTAGTTAACAAAGTCTGTCCTTCTTGCACGTTACTTACAGATCAAGATGGATCCCTTGATGTATAGCGTAAATGAGTCGGTGTTCTGTTCCGGATTCTCCAACAGCACGTTTTTGGTATGCGACCACTGCCTGTCTTGAGGTAACACAAGATACTATAGTCCAAGCTGGTTTTACTCCACGTAGCAGAACAACAGCTCACTTACGCCTTGGTCAAACTCCTCTCCTCGGACCGGCAATAATTGCGAAACATCCTGATCATCAAGGTTAAGCGCCCACATATTCCCACAGCCGTGCAATCGCTCTGTTGCATATGCCAACCAAAATGCATTCCTCCTTGTTTCATCTTCAATTACGGTTTGAGCTGGTGCCAGTATAGAAACTGGTCTCTGAGATTTCGTAATTGAATGGAAGGGCGGACATATATTGAGGCCCAATGGCACGGATATTCGAGTGCTGAAGGCAGAGGAGAAGAAGACCTGAAAAACATGAGAGCCTGTAAAAGGAAACAACCTTCTTTGGTCCTCACATCCACCCATCTGCCAGCCCAGGTTAGTTGACATGGTGATAACACAGATTATTGCACTGACCTCGAATGTGACCAATAAAACCAAGAAAGGACAAGACTTGCTAATGGGACGGAGGATAAGCTTGATCACAATGTGTCGTTCGAGTTATTACCTTGAAATACTTGAAAGAGGTCCTTCCCTAATGAGTTCATATGTTCCATCGTTGCTTTTGCATATTTTGCTTGTTGTTCGGCAAATGAGTCTGGCCTCTGCTCTTGCTGTCTTTGCTTTTCCAAGAAAATTTCATCTTATCAGGAACATGTTAATTGACATAGCGTTGAAGAATCATAAGATTACCTGGAGGGAATTCCTCAAAGGTTGGACGCGGAGGCGATGTGACCGCTGCAGTATACAGGCTCCCTATAGCACAGATGGCGTGTAGCACCGCAGAGGAGGGGAATTTTGAATGATTAGGTGGTAACGAAAGAGAAGACAAAAAAGTTGGGCGATGAAATAGTCGATGCGCATGAGGATGAAATTTAAAAAACACATCCACTCTAGATGCAGTGGTTAGACGAACTGACAAAAAATCGGTGGACGTACAGATGCAGTAAAAGAGGTTGTTCTGGRAGCATTGGGGGCCAACTGGACCATATCAAATCAGAGCCGTAGCTTGAAACCGAGCAGAGTGGAGAAGCGCTGCTGTCGGTCGCTGTCAAGGGAAGTGTATGTGAACTAGTACTAGCCATCGCATTAGAAATAACGGTTAGTGTATGCTCCTCGCCCTGAGTGCTTCCTGCGGGCACGTTAGTGAACGGAGGGGTAGAGGTAATCGCATCAGTGTCAGGTATCAGGGCCCGGCTCAATCCAGCACTATTCGAGACGCTCTCCGCTGATAGCATTGATGACGAATTTGATGAAAGTAACGTCTCTTCCCGCTTCTGTTTCAACAAGGCCTCCAATTCATCTGCATAGCCTTAGTCAATGGGTCGGATGCGGTAGACGAAGGCCAAGCTCACTGATACGACTCTCAAGCTTCTCGTATTTGTTCTTTGGACCTTCGGACAGCGTGTTGGCTTCCATAACTTCTAGCGTGTTAACAACTCGTTGTGACACTACAGTATTGAACGTGCCTTCGTCAAAAGTACAAACTGGTTTAGGAGGTAAATGTACACCCGGAGGAGCATGGGCCACGGAATGGTTATGTGAACGGACACATGTTGAACATGGTCTTCGTGCGTCACTAACATATCATTGAGCAAGCAGGACTTGAGCATCGAGCCTCATTTCAATACCATTTCTGAGCAACGTTCAGTCAAGTCGTGTCTGTTCAAGACATCCGATGTGCTTACCAATTTTCTACGTCGGCACTGGCATCATTTTGCATTATGAGCAAGTAAAGCAAAAAGCCGGTGCTCGGTGGACGTACTTGGTGGCAAGCCTGACATGGTATGGTCGCACTCTACGTATCTTGTAGATGACTACGTCTACCCACCTGATTCCGTTTTAGAACATTTGGATGTGTGGTACGGGCATCGGCAGCAGCAGACTTGCTACCACCTTCGGTCGCAAATTTAGGCATTCTGGTTTTAGGACTTGAAGCGTGCGAGTAATGGTGATGATAAAAAGGGCAGTTCGACGAAGAAGACAGCTCGCATTCTTGTACGCAACTGCAAATTACAAGCAAGACCACCTACTCCAGCACGTGGTTGATCGCACTGTGGTAATTATAGTGTCCCATCTCCATGTTGCGTCTAAAGAAGCTCCAGAAACAGTATCATAAGAATAATAACACGAATATAAATAAAAGAATAAAAAAGCAAGCTGATTTACTGGATACAACAGTTCAAGGTGTAARATATCCGTAGGCTGTAAGGGATGCTGTTAAATTGTTAATTGCACTTGGCGAGTTTTGGGCTTGCGACGCAGCATTCCATATTTTTTCAAATACTGTATCGGTCAGGTTACTTTCCCGCACGACTTGGGGCGATGTAGCGGACTGGGCCCAGACTAGTGTGCTGTTAATGTCGGCTATGCACCACCTCTGAAGAGTGGATCCTGCATTAGAACCAAAGAACAGGGAATCTGCGTCGACGGAGAACGAACTAGCCACAGACTCAATATCTGAGGATTGAATTGAACCGAATACTGCGATCTCTATAACTGGGATCGCATCGAGAGATTCGAAAAGTAGGGAATTCCCCACAGGAGATACATTGGGGGTTCCCAGAACATAGTCGATCAGAGCATTGGCGACGGTGCTGTTTGGCATTGCTGATAAGTAATCATAGATAACATGATCAAAATTGTCGAGAGCGCCAAATCGCCTGGGGTTCTGCTGTTGCGGAGTGAGTGGGACACCTTCTGACGACACGACTAGTGAGCTGAGGAGCTCTCCTATGTAGACTATGGCTCTGGGTGATACCGTCGGTTGAAGTAAAGCAGCCTGTTTTGGATGTCCTGTCTCGGAATCCAAGAAGGGCAAGCGCAACTGCAATACGTCAAGGATACCATATACGGGGTGGTTCGGATAACAATCTTGGGGAAACTGTGATTGAGAAGAGACAGTCGACATGTTAAAGATGCCATGTTCAACAGTATTTAGTCTGTCAAGACTAGTCGTATTCAGAGAAGGATAACAGGCCAAAGGTGGTGGGAAACCTGTCGTAGGAGCTGCCGTCGATAAAAGGCTTGAAACAGTTGCGGAGGTGGCATCAAATGGTAGGAGAATGGAGGATGCATTGAGAGCTGCTCTGAATGACTGGAGTTCATTCGGCTGGCGACGAAGCGTCGATTGCCAATAGTTCATTAAAGATGTATGGCGCTGCGTCGACGAAGCTTCGCTTGATTAGGATGGGGCTACAACAGTCTACTTAGCACAGAGCTCACCTACGGCATATGCATACATATAGTCAAGGGCGGTTCTGGTTAACGGATTGACTCTGCTATTTTGTTCCGTGGATGGTTGGGCAACAGCGCTGAAGGACTGGGCTGGAGCCGTGACTGATTGGGAAGCAAAATCGAAGGCATATCCAGAGACAACGGTCTCGAAAGCGTCTTGCCCAGTGCTCTCGTTTAAAGCGTCTCGATCCCAAGGCGCTTGGACAACAAATGTTCTTAAAGTTTGTGATGCATCAAAATCCTGGGATTCAACCAAGTTCCATAGAATAGCGGTCCTTGCCCACTGGGTGCGGTTTGGTGTACCAACGCTGCTCAACGCAGGTGCAACGTCAATCAGTAGTGCTTGCTCTGCACAATTTGAACCTGACGGTGAGCCCTGTGCCTGCCAGAGACCAAGGTAAACGTCTCTGTCTGTGAAATTAACCATAAATTGATCATTTAGATAAGGAACAAGATCAACGATGCTTTTAGCCAATCCGTTGCATTGGTCAGAGTCCGTAGAGGTGCACACACATGTCGCATCTGAAGGTCCGAATCCAATTAGCAGGGTACATTTTTCGCCAAAATAATTATGGATTACCAAGGTCGCAAGCAGCTCCGGCGAAGTTACCCTGACACGTCGTGCTAGAGTGACGAGACCTTTTGCTTATGGTAATGGCCGTTGCCACAGCGATAACAACGATTACCAAAATCAATAAAGGAGACAGGTTGACAAGCCAGTGCTTTGTTCTCTCGAGCCGAGACATAGGCCTAGCAGAATCCGTTATCCGCCGACTAAGCCACTCCTTTGCGCGATTCCTAGCTGCATATGGCGGTTGCTGATGGCTAACGTCGAATTGCTTTGAAGTAGCTTGGGTACTGGCGTGTTCTGTGCTTGATAAGGTGTCTTTGATTTTTGACTCATCGAAGGTCAAGATAAGGCTATGGTGCGGGTAATATCCTCTTGCCAAAAGATCCTGGAGTGTTTCGGCACGATGCAATAATTCAGGAAGAGGTGTTTCCTCCTCTGCTTTTCTGTGTTCTCTTTCCATGGCAATCGATATATCAGGTATAAGCGGAACCGGAGGTAACGGTTTTAATTTCGTTCTAGTGAATATCCTCTTGATTGACTTGCGCGATGATATCCTTGAGATAATAGATTGATTGGAGGTTTTGATTGAGGAGGTAGATAGACGCTTGTATGCAGAGCCGTCCATTCCAGAGGTAGTATCAGCCTGAGTCCATACTTGCTCATTCAATGACGTTCCATGGAGGATCGCTGGCGCTACGAGCTTGTCTGAGTAGCTTGCTGCCCGGACGACAAATGTTTGCGCATTGGATATCGATGACATACGGGAAGCATCACTCTTCTGGTGATATGAAGGTGGAGCTGGACGGGCTCCGTGAGGCTTTTGCTCCGGGCTAGGAAGCCGTATAGGTTTATACGATGCACTGGGGAGATTGACCGGCGGATATGTCATTTCCGATATCCCACTTACAGCATCGCTGCTGTATGAGGTACGCTGACCAATCCGAGGACCTTTATTTTCTCGCAGCAATGAGGTAATGAACGAAGTGGGAAGTAACCGGTCTTCCGTGGTATCGACATCGATGCACGACGCGCCCTCATGCCAGTCATGTGCAGAGGCAGCCGGGCTCATTGTCGTCCTGGTAGATGGTACCTTCGGAGAAGATGCTGAAGACCGAATCATAGACCGAGAATGTAGCGCTGGGGCCGTGGCTGCCGGCACGGCAGGTAATTTACGTACCGGAGATGAAGGTGCAGTTCGGGGAACATTATAGCTCAGACTTGGGCTATTTCGGACAAGGGGGAGAACGCGATCTTCAAGCGGAGCCGATAAAGTTGGCGGGGGAAGTGGGAATTGAGACAGCTGGATGGATTCTCCGTAGCTGAKAGTGCTATCTGCGAAGCCGGTAGTACTAGAGCTTTGGGACTTTTCTGAAGTATGATTTGGTGACATAGGATTTCTCTTGGTATCCATGCTGGTGATGCTGGGTCATGGCTGTAAAGTAGCGGTGAAGGGGTGGCCAGAAGTAGTCGTACTACTACTTACGTGCTGTCCTATGGTACACTTCAGAAGGACAAAATCATAAGAGATGATAGGCAGACAGCCAAGTAATAGGAAGGAACGACAAAAGGCAAACGAAAGACTGAACAAACCTGAAGAAAGAAGCGCAGAAATGATGATCAAAAAGGTACCTGATGCGTCAAACTAATTGAAACTACTTAAAACAGAGAGCGCATTGTCAGACAGAATAGAAAAAGCATCAATCGTACTGAGGCAGTGCAAAGTAAAATACGCAAAAGACTTTCAATCGAATATAAAATTCATTTGCTTACAGAAAGCCAAGTTGAATGTACGGAAGCCAAAGGCATACGGTCGTAACAGCAGATGCATAAATCAACGTCACACAACATGGGTCAACAGGAAGCCGCCGTCCCACGTACTAGCATCCCTTCATGCAATGACACAAACCCCCTTCTTACTCGGCTTCTTAGCCTGTGGCGGTGGATTCACTGAGAAAATTTAGTCTTATGAGCGCTACCTGTGTTACGTCATTTTACTCACGGACTGCGCGGATAGCTTCGTCGAATACAGTCTTGAGGCCTTTCTGTGTGAGTGCGGAACATTCCAGGTACTTCACAGCTCCGATATCCTTGGACATCGCAAGCCCTTGGGTGTATTGAATCGGAGCCATGCGCCTTAGTGCATGTGTTACTGTCGTGGGCCCGAAGGGTGTATGTAAGTAACACGCACCTGTCTCGTAGCTTCTCTATCGTGGCGGGATCCTCGCGTAAATCTAGTTTGGTGCCAACTAATAATATTGCGGTCGACGGCGCATGATGCGAAATCTCAGGGTACCACTACGGAATCTTTTCAACTCCTGGTTGAATGAGGGGGAGTAGAATAAGTCACCTTGGTCCTCACGTTTTCGTAACTGGGGGGGCTAACGAGGGAAAAACAAATCAAAAAAACATCCGTTTGAGGGTATGAGAGTGGGCGGAGGCGGTCATAATCTTCCTGCCCAGCAGTGTCCCAGAGACCAAGCGATATCGTCTTCCCATCGACCATCACGTTTGCAGAATAGTTATCGAAAACTAAGGCCATTGTTTTAGAACAACACTCAACATTCGAGATAGGAGGGGCGAACCGGTTGGTATGTATTCACCCTGAGGTAATACAGATGTTGAGAAGAAAGAACGGCAACGATGACATGGGTCATACCGGAAATGCATTCGTTGTATACGAAATCAAGAGACACGTCTAGTAGACGAGGTAAGACAGTACCAACGGTGCAGAAGAACTCGCCATCGCAGACCTTTCCTACAGCACCATCACCCACTACAACGCCTGCAATGCGAAGTCAGTCGATGCACCTTCGGAGTATAGAACGTGTGCGCACATTTAATGGCTTGCATGCTGCTACGCGACGAGTTCTAGATAAGTGTTAAGCGTGTATCGTAAACTGTGACTGGTCGCTTCAAGGTTGGGAAAGCCGGAAGCGAAGGGATACAGAGGGCTTGCTGCAAAATGAAAAATCCATACGGAAGTGAGCCCGGAGCATCATCAGAAAGGGCGCGGCGGGATCAGAAGAGCTGCGCACCTTGTTGTTGGATATCTAAAAGAGCAGGAGAGGAAGGGGAAGGGTGGTTGTTCCTAGCAGACAATTGATCAGTTGGGCGGATTGTTACCACGCTTTTCCCACACCTGCTAAATCCGGGATGGGATTGGACATTGTAGCTCCAAAACTATTCGCTGTTATAACTATCTATTGTACATAGCTAATCTCGAAAAATAGGAAGAAGTGATATGATGATGCTCTGCTATGGTCGAGGATTAAGATAGCGCTYGTATGAGTTCAGAGAGTGCGGACTAGGTCATACATGATGGAGCAAAGCAAAACAGCGACAAGATGGCAAATCGTTGAGATAATGAGAAGGATGTTACACTATTTCCGTTCTCCGTTTCTTCGTAGGTGGTGTTGGTTCACGTGAGATATCCGACGGACTTTCCTTGTCAGATGAAGCCAGCGAGTCGGGCTGATCGTCATTTGCAGGTGGGTACAAAGACAGACCATCAAAATCGCTGTCGTTTCCGGACGGTGGTACGCCACCGTCGTCGGACAGCGTGAATGGATCAAGGAGTCCAATACCGAGGCCCACATGGGATGGTAACGAACCAACGCTTCGAAGTACTGGACTAACAGCATCAGTACACCCAAAAGATTTGCTCCCATTATCCTCTTTGTCATTGACTGTACTCCATATAGAAGCAAACGGGTCATTTCCTGATGAAATGGTCGGTGGATCAATAGGTGCTTCTGAGAGCCAATCGTCAGTCAAGTCGGAGATGGATCGTTTATTGCCCCTTTCATCCCGGTGGTAACTACGACTCAGCGGAGATTCTTCAACTATACGACGTTTATGCGTGCGACCAGTACCGGCTGGGAGTCGACCTCTGTAAAGGATTGATATTGGCGAATAGTTTGAGGATTTGGCAGGGCTGTCGAAGTCCAAGATGCCCAAACGGGGATCTGTTCCAAAGACGGAGGGACTGGCCAAGGGCGATGCCTCATGCACTCGCGGTGTACCATTATTGCCTGTTGGTGAACCTTTCGATAGTGGACTATGCATGCCTCGTACAAGGAAGCTAAGAGAGAAGTCGCGTGACCGAGAATGCAAGGGATGGCTGGGACTTGGAAACCTCCAGGGTTGCTCGGAAGGGCGGCGAGGAGAAGAATGCCGGAACGACGGTGTCAGAAGAGGATTATAAGGTGAAGGGGGTATTAGCGGAAGATTGATAGGAGAAGCCGATCTCCTTATCACAGAAGAACCGATGAGTGGAGAATTATTGACTTGCGTGGGTGAATGAAGGACGAGAGAATCACACTCCACGATGCCAGCGCCAGAGGACTCTGAAAACGATGTTTCAACTTCGTATTCATTGTACACGGAATCCGCAGAAGCTAACGGGATCGCTTCTACTTTGCCCTTGTTCTTCGACCGATCACGTTTTCGCCCTCCAATATTGACTTGGGACCTGAATCTTGATTTATGAGGGACATTGAGACTCTCGCTTTGGGGAGCTACGCCTAGATTAACAACCCTTTCCAGAATATCGGCTGTGCCTTTGGCAGAAGGGCGATTCTCCTCTATACTAGGCTGTTAATGCTTAAGTATGGCCTGGAATCAAGAACATACTGTTCGCGCCACGACCCCTTGGCCGGTCGCTCCCGTCACGTCTATTAGACATGGCTATTTTGTGCTTTTCAAAGACATGTCGCCGCCACATACTCTTGGCATTAACTCCAGCGTACGTTCTTCGGCAAAATGTGCACCGAAGCCTTGGCTCTTCGCCTTCTGGCCAACCGTCTGATCCTCTTTCTTTCAGGTCTTTCTTCTTAGCTGGGCACCAGCCGCGAGGCGGCTCCAGATGCGGGGGATAGGGTATGGCATTGGCATTGAAATTATTCGGGGAGACAAAATCGCCCGGGTCAAGAAACCATTCCGTGTTCTCGGCCATCAACGAATAAGTAAGGCCGTCGGGATGAAGATGGGAATCAGGAAACACATTGAAGGGAGGATGGATAAAGACGACACTGGGGTCTGATGGCTGAGGGTCCATTCCCAGAGGGGAAGCACCAACAGCGTCCTGAGCACGAGTATGTGTTCTATTCGGGTTTTTAAGCTGCGAATCAGCATTAGGAGTATATGGACGTGGCTTGAAGGAGGAGGCGGAAGGGGTGAAGAACTGAAGGTCTGAAGAGGAAGACACGCGACGCTTTTGGGGTCTCACAGCAAGAGAGGAGGCGGAGGGGATAGCAGAAAAAGAAAGCGAAGGTGCTAAAGGCGGGCGCACTTCAGACATCGGGACACGCGGGGACGAGGACGGTAACGCGGGAAAGGAAGAGGGTCTATTATGTTTACAGTCGGAGTTGACACGCTATCGTGTTTGTCACGTGCTTCGTGTCTCCTACAACGCCAGAGAGATATATCTGCCGCCCCATGTTAGTACTTCACTCGCCATTCAGTATTCAAATCGTACCCCGCCACCGCCAGCATTGCCCCGAGTGGCGTAACAGGTCCAAGGAATCTAAGTCTGCCCAACCGTCAGCGTGGATTACATAATGGCCACATGGCATTACCGATCCCGCCCCAGCACCATTGCTGCGATGGACAGTGAAAACAGACCCCCGCCGAATATGATGGCTGGTCCCGCGAATCTGTGGGCTGAGAACTGCGGATGCATTGATATCGCTAGGAGACCTAGACCATTGTATATCTGTTCGTGGTCAGAAGAAATCAGACGATTTGTTTTCTGAACGTCATACGGCATAATGACACGCAGTTTGCCATGCTTGCACAGATTCGGTTGCTATACCAGGTATCGATCTGAGCGAATGGGCTGCACATCATCAGCATCAGGATTCATTCTTRACCACTGTTAGACAAACTTCCGAATGCTCCTGCGAGCATCCCAGCTGCAACTGAGTACAATTACGTATTTCCTGCGTAAGGCGGTACATTCAATACTAATTGGCGCCTTACCGAAAATTGCACCTGAACGCCACAGGAATTTATGACCGACTGCAGAAAGAATTCGTTCGGGTAGGAGAGGGGTCGAGGAAGTGGGCCTGTTCATGCTGGGTGATGACAAGTGACAGATTAACAATAGTTGTCGCACGGGACGCGGGACGTACGTTGGCATATCCCATCCCTGTTGAAACGTTGAAATCTTAAACTAGCTCATGTCGAATGCAAGATTGAGTAAAAAGCTATCATATAACACCTGCCCTTTACATCGACCGAAGACTAAGACTAGGACAGCCTAAACCCACTAGGCAATAATAAATTACCGCTTTTCCATCACCATGGGCTTTGGCAGGTAGCAACTCAGAGCCCTCCACGTTGCGGAAATTCCACCACTGTACTTACGGCGTGGCAGGAATCTAAGGGCGGATTATGTAATACCAATAGCTAGAACACTTACGATGGCCACAACTATGCCGCAGAACCTTTCAGACAACTCGGACGATAGATTTCAACTTTATGATCTTCGCGTCGAGGTGATCTGTCCTCCAAATGAGCGCATTTTGTGCGGCGCGAAACCGGGTGACCACTTCACTCTACAAGGAGAGATGCTGCATCTCCCTCCTGGCCAAGGTTTCTCCATCTATTCCCTTGGTGAGTACAGGAATCAGACTATACACTATACGCGTAGTGGCACTGCTAACGACCCCCGCCGAGGTTTAGGCGCTGTCCTCCCACTCCTGGCGGCCAAGCAGCGTGTGACGCATCCAAATGATTGGATGTCGACGGATGCCGAGGTTGGGTGTCCAGATCCGTACTGCAAGTCGCGCTTGAGGATCGTCCGAACCGGGCTTCGAACGTTTCGGCATGCTGAGGTGACTGTCGTTCCCATACTACCTAGTGCAGTCGAGACGGAATGACAAAAGTCTGGTGAGTTTTGATAACCTTGTCCATGCTGTCTAGTCCATGTTTCGTTGGCTAGATATGATGGCTGGTCCCGCCATTTGTGGCCTGCGAACTGCAGATGCGTTGATATCGCTAGGAGATTTACTTCGTTGTATATCTGTTTGGCAATCTACCATGCTTGCACATACTCAGTTGTTATGCCAAGTATCCTTCTGATCGAATGAACTACACATCAGGATTTATTCTTAATCTCTGCTAGACGAAAGCTCATCCCAACCGCAATTGAGATTTCCTGATTCAATACTTGTCGGTACCTCACCAAAAATTGCATCCAAACGCCACCAGGATTTAAGCAGGTGCGGAAGGCATTCGTTCGGGTAGGAAAGGAGTCGAGGAAATGAAGGATCGTTGAACGTTGTATCCCTGTTATTAAAACTAGCATCATACATTTGGTGGCGACCAAACAATACCATTCAATGAAATTTCTTCGGCTCTGAGATCAAATCTCAAAAGAGAGGTTTTATTATGGGGAAAAACCAAAAGAAAACAGGCAAAGGTCGACTAGATAAATATTATAAACTTGCAAAGTGCGTATAATGAACACTCTTACACATGGGCGCTAATCTCGTCGTCTTACAAGAGAGCAAGGCTACCGAGCGCGCTCGGCATTTAAGCTCATCCAACTTAATAAGAAATACGGCTTTCTCGAGTCTGCAAAATGTTGCATCGATCTCTGCGCTGCCCCAGGTGGCTGGCTGCAGGTTGCGAACAAATATATGCCAGTCAATAGCATCATCGTCGGTCAGCACCGAGGTCGTCTGCTTTTATACCGGTTCTGACGCWCTTTAGGTGTGGATCTTGTCCCAATAAGGCCTATACCTCGCGTGGTGACCTTCGCCGCCGATATCACCACACCACACTGCCGCAATCTTCTGAGAAACGAATTGAAAGACTGGAAGGCCGACGTTGTGTTGCACGATGGTGCTCCCAATGTCGGAACTGCCTGGGTTCAAGACGCCTATACGCAATCCGAGCTGGTTCTCATGAGTCTCAAACTCGCTGTTGAGTTTCTACTCAAAGGGGGAACGTTCGTCACCAAAGTCTTCCGAAGTGTTGACTATAACAACCTTATTTGGGTTTTTAACCAACTATTTGGGAGGGTCGAGGCAACTAAACCCCCTTCATCCAGGTACGCCATATTTCCCGGTTGCCAT